>JAODAL010019868.1:0-70905 GCA_025379985.1 Phyllomedusa bahiana | reverse complement strand
TGGGAAAAAAGTGCTTATGCCTTACCCTGTGTTACCTTGGGGGTAATGAGGCGGATGCATACCCACCACCTGCTAAGACATACAGTACTGATACCAGTGTTTCCTACTTTCAAGCAAAGGTTTAATCAACTATTAACATGGAAGAGAAAGACATGGATTGCACATCCTCACATTGATCCTATACATTGATCTAATGCTTCTTAGCAACAATTTACAAAAATGAACATGATGTTCTTGGTATACTTTTAGATCAAATGATATAAACCAAGTTGCCACTTTACAGCGACTACTTTAAAGTGCATTCCTATATTAATGAGAGTAGCACTGCATGGTGACCACCAGCCAAACCAGCAAGGGGTACAACCCAGTGGTCCAACAAGCAGCACACAGCATTACCACCAAAAAGGGAAAGGATCACTACTGCTTACCTTACCATGGGCTCTCTGCATGAAAGACTATAAGGGCATGTTCACACGGCTTATTTTGGGACGTATCTCGCCCCGTATTTTGCACCGTACTGCGCGAAATACGGGGCGAGATACGTCCTAGTCATTGCGGTAATCCACAGTTCTCATAGAGAACTATGGATTACGTCTCCTCTTCCCACTCGCACAATACGTGGAGCGGGGAGAGAAGTGACATGTCAATTATTCACGGCGTATACGCGCCGAGAATAATGAGTGTCTATGGGGCCGGCGGGCTGCCACCCCCCTGCACCGCCCCTGTACACACGGCCTAATTGCGGGGCGAAATACATCCCCACAATTATGCCGTGTGAACATAGCCTGAGACAAAGGGCATTAACCCTTATACAGAATGCTGCTAATTTAAAACACCGGGGTAAAATCGGGAGGCGTGTTGGTCCACGTAAAAAAGCAACAACACATTGGTAACATTTCACATGGAAGAGACAAACATGGACCGGACATCCTCACACTGTATGTTTATCTAATGCTAGGTGATTTTAATTAGCAGCAGTCTGTATAAATGTTAATGCCTTTATATTTCAGTGTCCTCGTAGGAAGCCCAGGGAGAAGTAAGCAGTAGTGATTATTTCCTTGTTTTGGTGGTGTTACTGTGTAGTGGCCATTGTTGCTGTGATGCTATGCTTGTGTGGTGGTGCGACCCAGAGTTCACCGGGTTGTTCCCCTCGCTGGTGTGGTTGTTGCCGTGGTGGTTGTCACCAAGTAATGCTACTCCCATTAGTGTAGGGAACCACATTATAGAGGTCACCATGAAGTGGCAAGTGGGCTTATACCATTTGATCAAAAAGTATACTAAGAACCTCATGTTTATTTTTGTAAATTTTTGCTGAGAAGCAGTAGATCAATGTATAGTGTGAGGATGTGCGGTCCATGTCTCTCTTTTCCATATGAATTGTTCAATCAACTATATTGCTGTAACAATAGAAAAGACATGAAGACCACCTACCTGGTACACATCTTGTGGCAGATCGTTCCCTGTAACCTGGTAAATAGTAATCCAGTTTCCAGTTCAGATCCCAGCGAGTCCTCTCACCCTAGACAGTCAAACATATAGAATATTACTAAATACATATGAGAAGACTAAATGGAAAAAAGGGAAGCCAAAGTGGAATGTGTTCCAGGGCACAGATGTGTAACGGTCAGGGTCTGCAATAGGTGATGGGGAGTATGTCACTAATGTAGTGTACAATAAAAACAAAATGGATGAAAGTCTGCATATCTGTGCAAGTACTTTCAAGGAAAAATAAGGAACTGTAACCTACTTATAGTACTCTGCCCTATAAACAATGTATTTCCTTCTCTAGGAAAGAGATTCAGGTACTTTAAGTCTATGTTTACATTAGCTTTATACTCTACATTCAGCACGTGCTCTGGGAACGCTCCTGATGCATTTGCCAAGCATAGACATGGGCTCCATTTGGTACTTTTGTTATATGTCAGAGCAGTAAATGTCTTCAGAGTTTTTTTTCCAACTGCATAGAAAATTGCAATCTGCAAAAAATTATATAACTTTTTATTTACATTCTTAAAAATGGAAGGCCATGGCTAACTTACACTACTTTAAGCTTATACAGGAACATATGTTGTAGCCAGGGGGAACTAGAATTTCTAGGGCCCCATAGCAAAATAAGAAGGGCCTGCAATACCTAATGACAGAAAGCAGGAAGAGCAGCAAAACTAGCAATTAGAGATGGGCGAATTGATTTTAACGAAGTGGAATTCGTTTAGAATTTCAGGCAAACTTCGGTTCTGAACGAAGTCGAACTTTGGGGGACTTCGGGTGAACGAAGTGTGCTTTTGATTGATAAAATGGCTGCGAGCACATGGCGCTACATGGGGCAAAGCACTCTGGGAGGAAGAAGGGCATAGCCTGCATGACATGTGCAGAGATGAAGCCAATCAGAGACCGGCGGGATTCTTTGATGTCACCGCACTATTTAAGTCCGGTGCTGCCGCGGCTGATTGTTGCTGAAGAACTGATTTTTATACAGCGATTTTTGTGGGGTGTCTCAGCTTGTCTCAGAGACTGCTTCTCTTAACGTTCTATTTCTAATTTTTTTGGGTATTGGATCTGAAATCCAGTGTGCGTCCACTGCAGCTGCATATACATTGAAATCCTATCTGCTCACAGAACATTGAATATCCAAGGGTGATCTAAGCCAGTTCCTGTTGTATTCATTTAAAGAAACAGCGTTGTTTCAATACAAATACCGCTGCGTTTGTGGCTGCTCAATTGTTTGGCGCAATTTACATCCAGGGGTTAATTAAGCGTTGTTATTCAGCTGTAGTGACGCCAAGAAACCGTAATTTTCAACGCCAAAATATATACATTTTTCCTGTAGCATAATTCACAAGCGAAGGTTAATTACAATTTTATCTCTTGTTGTGTGGCGTAAAAAATACGGCATTGTAACACGCTACAAAGCTACTAGTTTGTGGTGGCTCAATTGTTTGGCGCAATTTACATCCAGGGGTTAATTAAGCGTTGTTTTTCAGCTGTGGTGAACCCAAGAAACCGTCATTTTCACCGCCAAAATATATAAATTTTTCCTGTAGCATAATTCACAATCAAAGGTTAATTGCAATTTTATCTCTTATTGTGTGGGGGTTAAAAAAACCGCATTGTAAACGCTACAAAGCTACTAGTTTGTGGTGGCTCAATTATTTGGCGCAATTTACATCCGTGGTTAATTAAGCGTTGTTCTGCAGTTGTACTCAGTAAAAGAAATTTTTGTTTTTCACCGCCACAGAAGAAATTCTGTAGCATAATTCATTCCGAAGAGTTAATTTAAGCCTGTTTTTTTGCTTTTTTATTCAGTAAAATACACAAGTTTTTTTAACATTGCAATACAACGTCAATTTTTCTGCCCATTTGGGAGCGCAATTTTATCCAAGGTTACCAAGCGATTGTTACTGGGTTCATTTGGGCGCAAATACAGGGTGTGTAATTTATCATATTTGATTTCCTTCACTCAAACAGTTCTGTATATTTTAGAACAAACAGTATGTCGACAGAGAGGTGGCATGCTTTCAACCTGCGAATGGCAGAGGCACAAACATTCCAGGCCCAGGTCGCAGCACAGCAAGGGACGAGCAGCAGGGGTCATCGGTGAGGCACAAAATGCCCCCCCCCGCTGTCATCTAGCGCCGTGGGTTGTTCAGCAACCCCAATGGTTCTTGATTGGTTGAATAGGTCTCCACTTCCTCCCAGATGACTTTGACAACCCCAGCCAAGTGTCTGGTCGGGAAACGGTCAGAAAACACTTAGTTGGCATGGCCCGGGAGTGGGTAACGGCCCTCACTGTCTCAACCCGCCTCTGTCCTCATCGGTTCCCTAAGAAGAGATCTACTATGTGGTCTGGGAACTCAGCAAGCCATATATAGCGAGGGATGAAAACAATTTGAGGAGGCAGTCAGCAGCTAATTGCAGCGATGAATTGGGCCAATATCCCTGCTTCTTGCAGTAGGCGGCACAAGTATAGATGTTGAGATGTTGGCATGGGGGTCATGTGTGAATCGGGTCAGCCTCCTGCATACCAAGACCGGTGATGAGGGGACAGGCAAGTGACGATGAAATACAAATAGTTGATGATGTAGCCGACCGCACTTGGGAGCCAGGTGAGGAACGGGCTTCTCATCGTCAGGAGAGAGGGGCGTCAGTTGTCGCATCAGGCAGCGCGCAGCAGCAAGTGGGTTGTGTGGCCGTGAGTCATCAAAGCACGGGGGTTGCAGCAGTGTAAGAGTCGGGAGCCAAGCTGGCCACGGGGTATAAAAAACCGTTCGAGGTCCAAGGAAGTAGCGGTACAGGGGCTCTGCGATGAGAAAGAGCAGCGGCGGGCAGTAATCACTGAGTGCGGATCGTTGGCGGTAAAATCCCGATTCTCGGCGGTGGCAGTTCTTTGCTAAGACACCGGAGGAGCCGAAGATGGGTATATGTAGATTCTGTAAGCAAAAAAGTGAAGAGGTGGCCGTGGAGCTAACGTTGGCACCACGGCCTGCGTCAACACATGCAGCGTCACCATCCGGTGGGCCTGGGAGAAACGTGGCTAGATGTGGTGGGTCATCCTGCCGCCGCAGCAACAGCTCAGCAGCAGCGCCAAGTGGCCGCAAGCATGCCATTGCAGCCAGTCAAGGCTCCACAACTCTGCTCATGGGAGCTGTTTCTCTCTTTGACATCATCTCCGGTCCCAGATGCTCCTGCTCCTCGTACTCATCGGCGCCTGCCTGTTGTCAGTGAGGTGATTGGCAAGAGAAAACAGTATGAGTCCAAACCATCCTATGGTGCAGCAGCTGACGTGCTTCCTGTCATGTTGTTGGTACTTGCATTCCCTCCTTTTCCAATGGTGGCTCTGCAACGTTTCAGAGAAAACCTAAGGCTTGTTGCCGAGGCCCGAGGTTGGAGAGGTTTCCATGCCGTAATTTCTTTTCCAAAAAGGCAGCTACAGCACTTCATTAATATGTAGAACAGAAGGTGGGTCAGTCCTTGAGGCTTATCGGTTTGTTCCCAAGGATGCATGGCAGTGCGGTACGTTCTGGAGCTGTAACTACGGTTAGGGTCAGTACATGTCCTTTAACGGCCCACTGGGTGAATGTGCTTCCTGCCAGGCACACCAACAACTTGGGACTGGAGACGCCGCTTTATCATCCACGTTCGTGAAACTGCGGCTCCCTGCGCCAATGTCCGCCTACTCCTCCACCACCATCATCAGCCTCCACAAGCACTGCATCCATCAACCACATGTGTAGGGCACAGCAGGCGTGTCACGCAGTTCTACAACCTGGCTTTGCCTCGGCGAACGAATGTCACACAGGGGGAGGAACTGCTCCGTGTCATGCAGCAAGAATCGATTTGGTGGTTTCTCCGCGCAAACTTGCAAATCGGAACCATGGGACGGACAATGGGGAGGGGACATGGGTGTCGCGCATGCACCGAGGTGGAAGGGTCCATGCGCCCTGATGGCGCACGTGTTCAATCTGGTTGTGAAAAAGGTTCCTGAAGTCTTCCACCGTTTCAGAACATTCTGAAAATGGCCAGGAAACTGTGCATGCACTTTATCCTTTCGTTACAAAGCCAGGAAACACCATACTCGAGTTGCAGCGGCAGAACGGCTACCCCAACAACTCTGATATGCGATGTTTCCACCCGTTGGAATTCAGCCTGCAACATGTTGGACACTTTGATGTATAGGAGAAAGGCATTAACGATTTTTTGTTGATCCAGGCAGACAGAAGTACTCCCCTGTGTAACTTTGATGTCCAGCCAGTGGCAGCTCATGCCGTGAACACCTGCCGTTTGTTGAGGCCATTAGATGGAGGCGTTGTTATTTGTGTCAGTCGCCATGGACTACGGGATGAATTACGTCATTTCCAGCTGTTCATGTCCTGTAACAGATTGCTGTAAGATCGTTGGGCAGGGGACTGGAGAAGTAGGCCGGGACTACATCTCGCGGCCACATGAGTCCGGTTGGGGACTGAAATGGAGGAGGAGGAGGACATTGGGAGCATGAAGCTGTATGGTGAAAATGAGTGGATTTATAAACCCAGGTGACAAGAGAGGAGGAGCAGGGAGCGATGGAGGAGATAGATGAGGTGAGGAAGAGAGGAGGATGACCCGCAAGAACATGGCAGTATACAGTGGGATGGATGGCGGAGCCCACTCAGAGGTCACTTGTGCAGATGGCCCGCAGCATGCTGATATATGCCTGGCTAGTGACAGCCGAATAATAGCAGCATTCGGCAGTAGGGATGACTTCGGCTCTCCACCCTTATGGACCCTCGTACCGATCCAAAATGGGAGCCCTTTTTCCCAGCTATTGAAGAGGGAGGACAAATCAAATTACTATAGGGAAAAATCCTCCGTAGTTAGTTGGCCACTTGCCCATGTGCGGCATCGTCCCTCTCTGACAGGTCTGACCGGGGGCTTCTTCAGCGGCTCACGTATAACTGCCGCGGCTGCGGGGGAAGGTGGGGGGGTGCGGCGCAGTACCAGGCTCCATCAGCAGCAACCTTAAGTTGCAGTCACTGCTGAGCAGCTTCCTTTCACCCGCCTAGTGAGGAGGGTATTTAGTCGCAGTGCCAGCAGCTGCAGGACATGGAGAAGTCCCTGAACCGTACAGGTGGGTGGCCTACTTGGGAAAGCACTCTAGCCACCCCTGTTAGAAGATACGCTGGACTACTGGGGCAGCCCAAACTGGATGTGTGGCCGCAACCTTGCCGGAGTTTGGCAGTGGTAGAAGCTGTCCTGCTCGACATTAGTGTGGCATCTGGAGCGGGGCTGGCGGTGTCGTGTTCAGTGCTGGAGGGGGCCATCGATACCCCAAGGAGAACGGTGGGTCTTTTCCACGGGAAATGTGGAACGACGACCTTGTCAAGATGAATTCAGCCGGTGGATGGGCTAGGATCTCCACACACCAATGCCTTAGGCGTCAGGACTACTCATAGCATGACGCCTCACCAAACTGGTGAGAAAAATGAGTCTGTGGTTCAACTACTGACCTCAGCACTATTCTGATGCCGCCACCCGCCTGATGCACACATCTGCTGACAGTTTTACCATCTGCCACCAACCAACTTTACAGGACTGGTATTGCCACCACTCCACACTCTGTCATTGTGCCACTGTCTGACTTCATTCTGCTGTGTCTGGCTGATGCCTTGACCTCCTCACTGTGTTCATTTTGTGCCACTCATCTGACCTCTTGCTGTTGCTCTGCCGCCGTCACCGTCCACTCTATGTTCATAGTGCCACTCTGTGGCCTATTCCTGTTTTTGACACATCCAGAATGTCATTGTGCCATTGTCTGACATAATTGCTGCTATGGCTGCTGCACAGTGACTACACACTCTGTCATTGTGCCACTGTTCATGACCTACATGCTGCTGTCTGGCTGCTGCCGTTGTCATCCACACTGTGTACAATTGTGCCACTGTTGACCTCATGATGTGCTCTGCTGGTGCCGTGACCCCACACTGTGTCATTGTCACCACTCTGTGGCCTACTCATGTTTTTGCCTTCTACCTGAATGTCATTGTGCCACTGTGCTGACCTCATGCTGCTGCTGTAGCTGCTGCCGTCGACCTACTACACTGTGTCATTGTGCCACAGTCTGACTAATGCTGACTGCTGTGGCTGCTGCCGTGACCTACACACTGTGTCATTGTTGCACCTGTCTGACATGGCGCTGCTGCTGTGGCTGCTGCCGTGACCTACACCACTGTGTCATTGTCCACCCCTCTGTTGTAACTCTGTGGCCTATCTGTTTTTGCCACCTCCCATGAATGTCATTGTGCCACTGTCTGACCTCATGTGCTGCCTCCGATTGTGCGCTGCTGCCATGACCTCCACATGTTCATGTCTCACTCTGTGGCCTACTCTGTTTTTTACCACCTCCAGAATGTCATTGTGCTTGGTCTATCTTCATGACTGGCTGCGGGCTGCTGTCGTGACCTACACACTGTGTCATTGTGTTGCCACCTGTCAGACCTCATGCGGCTGTGCTGCTGCCGTGACCTACACACTGGTCATTTGTGCCACTGTCTGAAACCTCATGCTGCTGCTCTGGCTGCTGCCGTGACCTACACACTGTCTGTCATTATTCCCACTCTAGTGGCCTACTCCTGTTTTTGCCACTCCAGAAATTCATTGTGCCACTGTGCTGACCTCATGCTGCTGCTGTGGCTGCTGCCGTACCTATACACTGTGTATTGTGCCACTGTCTGAAACTCATGCTGCTGTGCTGTGTGGCCAGCGGCCGTGACCTACACACTGTGTTCATTGTCCCACTATTTGGACTACCTCTGTTTTTGCCCCTCCAGAATGTATTGTGCCACTGTACTGACCTCATGCCTGCTGCTGTGGCTGCTGCCATTGGTCCTCCACACTGTGTCAATTGTCCAACTCTGTGGACTTTCTGTTTTTGCACCTCCTGATGTATTGTTGCCCTGTTATGACATCATGCTGCTGCTGTGGCTGCTGCCCGTGACCTACACACTGTGTCATTGTCCCACTATTGTGGCGTACTACTGTTTTGCCCACCTCCAGAATGTCATTGTGCCACTGTCTGACTCTCAGGCTGCTGCCTGTGGCTGGCTGCCGTGACCTCCAACACTGTGTCTTTGTACCAATCTGTGCCTATTCCTGTTTTTGCCAACCTCCAGAATGTCATTGTGGCCACTGTCTGACCTCTTGCTGCTGCTGTGGTGCTGCCTTGGTGACATACACACTGTGTCCAATGTGCCACTGTTGACCTCATGCTGCTGCTCTGGCTGCTGCCGTGACCTACCACTGTGTCATTGTCCCTCTCTGTGGCCCTACTCCTTGTTTTTTGCCACCCTCCAGAATGTGATTGTTGCCATGCCCTGACTCATGCTGCTGCTGTGGCTGCTGCGTGACCTCCAACAATGTTCATGTTCCCACTCTTCGGCCTACTCTGTTTTTGCGTCCTCCAGAATTTAATTGTGCCACTGTCTGACCTCATGCTGCTGTTGCGTGGCTTCTGCCGTGACCTCCACAACTGTGTCCATTGTCTCATCCTGTGGCCTTACTTCTGTTTTTACCACCTCCAGATGTCATTGTGCCAATGTCTGACCATAATGTCTGCTGCTGTGGCTGCTGCCGTTGGACCTACACCACTGTGTCATTGTGCCAATGTCTGACCTCATGTGCTGCTCTGGCTGCTGCCGTGACCTAACACTTGTGTCATTGTCCCCACTCTGTGGGCGTACTCCTGTTTTTGCCACTCCCAATGTTATTGTGCCCACTGCCTGCTCATTGATGCTGGTGTGGCTTCCTGCCCGGGACCTCCACACTGTGTCATTGTCTTCACTCTGGTGGCCTACTCCTGTTTTTGCCACCTCCAGAATGTGATTGTGCCACTGCCTGACCTCATGCCGATCGATGTGGCTGCTGCCTTTGTGACCATCCACACTGTGTCATTGTGCCACTGTCTGACTTTCTACATTGCTGCGGTGGCTGCTGCCGTGACTCCACACGGTCGTCAGTGTGCCACTGTATGGACCCTCATGTGCTGCATGTGGGCTGTGCCATTGGACCTACACACTGTGTCATTGTGCCACTTTCTAGACCCATGCTGCTGCTCTGGCTGGCTGCAGGTGACCTCCAACACTGTGTCATTGTGCCACTGTCTGACTCATGCTGATGCTCTGGCTAGCTGCCGTGACTCCACACTGTGTCATTGTGCCACTGTCTGACCTCAATGCTGGTGCTTGGCTGCTGCTGTGACCTACACACTGTGTCATTGTCCCAACTAAGTGGCCTACTCCTGTTTTTTGCCACCTCAGAAATGTCATTGTGCACTGTCTGACTCATGCTGCGGCTGTAGCTGTGCCGTGACCTACTCCACTGGTGTCATTGTGGCCACATGTTGACCTCATTTGCTGCTGCTGTGGCCTGCTGCCGTGGACTACACACTGTGTCATTGTGCCACTGGCTGACTCTTGCTGTGTGTGGCTGCTGCCGTGACCTACCCCACTGTGTCATTGTCCACTCTGTGGCCTCACTCTGTGCCTACTCTGTTTTGCCACCTCCAGGAATATAGATTGTGTTTGCTGTCCTGACTCATGCTGCTGTGGCTGCCGCCGTCACCTCCACCACTCTGTCACTGATGTTGCCATGAGCTCTCAGCTTGTTTTTTTCGGCGTTTGCTGCCATGACTTTAATCAGGTTTACATTCCCCTTCAGTTTTTTGGTCAGTTATGCCCTCTTAAGTGCCCAGGGATTTTATAGTGAAGCGATTCTAAGAGAGGCTGGCAGTCCTGTGGATGTCATTACTGAAAAACTCAACATTGTATGAAGACCAAACCAAGCTCCCTCTGCATATTTAAGCATGGCACAAACGTTCATACAGCACCCTGCAGGCTCTGTGCAGCCTGGAAATAGCTGTTTTTTACAGAATTGATTACATTCCGATAAGTAATTCGGCAAACGAAGATATTTTTGCTGAGAAATTCGGCGAAGTGAACGAAACGAATTTCGGGAAATTCGCCCATCTCTACTAGCAATGAATAACAATATATATAATACCGTCATCTAGCAGAGAAACCATATAGCAGCCCAAATAGCCATTATAAAAAGGTAAAATTTTCTTCTAACATACAGCCAGAGTGCAGGCAGAAGAGAGGATGGGAGAAGTAGTTGTTGGACTTGTCACGCTGACATCACTCACCATACCTCCCATGCCGCTCTGGCATGCAGTTACAATAAAGAGGGGGATTCTGCAGCTTGATTTGGTGTTACTACCCCCAGGACACACTCACCATGATGGTGGTTGTAGTACTCCCTTGCTGTTATGATGTTGCCTTGAGGTGCCCATGGTGTAAGGTGTAATGTGCAAGAAGCAGAAGAGTAGACAGAGGGTTAACGTTGGAACCAGTTACTTAGTCCTTTTTATTTCACAGTGCGTTTTTAACACACAGAATTCCATTTCCTGTAGCTACAATCATTTTACAACTTGAGTTCACACTAGCAGCAGGCCATCATCCCTTAAATTCTATAATACAAAATTCCTTTGGAATCCCAGCTTTAGACTTCAAAGAGCTTATAGACTAGAACCCCAGGAGAACTGGTGATCCACTACTTTCTTAGATCCAGCATGAGACAGCAAGGAGTATTTGTCCTTACCATAGGAGAAACTGGATTTGGTAGATGAGCCACGTCAGAAGCATTATATCTGTGCAGCAGGCCATGTGTGGGATGGACTATTGCACTGCCTATCAATGATAGATGAACCCAATATTGACTGGTTGCAGCTTCTTTCCAAAGATGTCTTTAAAATGCACAGGCATATGAATCAGTGACTGGGAAATAAGGCTATGGGCCTGACAGCTGCAGTCTGACAGATACCCAGGCTTCAAGGGTTAAGTCACACATTCCATCCTGACTCAGGCTTATCTCTCTAGAACCAAAGACCACACCAGAACAGCTACCTAATAGAAGGATAAACAAACCAAAGCATGGACTCTTCAGTATAAACAAATTATCATTCTTTATCAATACAATCCAATACTACCATTAATTTGCAATACATTGTGTAATGTACTTAAAGGGTCAACCTGGCGTGCAAAGGGTCAATCCTGTACAGTACATTCTTGCACCTGATTTGGCAGCCATCCACCTCTGGCCACATAGCAGCTGCTGTGACTTGACAGAGCCTTAGATATATGATAGATGTGATAGTATACTAATTCAAAGATTATGGCAATAAGCTGTTTTTTTATATTTTTCTGGTTTGTTACAAAAAAATGTTTCTATTAACATTCTAATCAATTTCATTTGCATTTTTGTGCATCACATGATGCTTTTTGTTTCTGCTATAGGTAGTCTGCTATGTAAGGTCTCACCTCAATAAATATATTGTGTTGCTGTGTAATATTTGAGTTATACAGAATCAAAAACACCAAAAACCATGCCCTTAAAGATTCAAAAGGGGCCCTTACCATAACTCCATGCAAAGGAATACAGTTTTTTTTCCTGTTGAATTCTGTACATATCAGATAATAAAAATCAATGACATGCACCAACAGAGATATTATCCTCTAGAAGAAGTACAGTGGTACAGAGGATTGACGTGCTGAGGCCCTTTACAAAAAAAAGGAGGAGATCTTTTGGCTGATTCACATAACAGCTGTTGTTACTGCAAATAACTTTGGGGTTTCTGTAAGCCCCATTTATATGAACAGGAGAGTCACAAAAATGTCTGCAATAAATTTGACAAGTGTGTGCATACCCTATAGTTCGTTGAGATACATTTGCATATCTACACATTAATTTTGAACACATCTGTAACAGATCTGACAGAAACAGGAGTCTAGATGCCAGTTTGTCCCCAGTAAAAACATAAAATCTTACTAAAGTTTCCATGTCATACAAGAGTTCTTCGATATTGTTCTTTGTTTTCTGAATATCTTCATGGCTCAGTATGGGCTTTTCTCTCCTTGGTGTGTAACTGTGACAGCGAATCTGGATGAAACAACAAAGAGCACTAAACATTTTGCTGATAGTCTAATAAATAAATGCATTTAATCGTGAAATAAAAGGTTTGTAAGTTACACAACTGTTTGTACCAGGCACAACTTTTCTGTTCTCTGAATACATTCACCAATGTGAACAATGGTGCTGTCATGCTGTCATGACTACATCTAGGAAGAAGCAAGCACATAGCAGCATCAAGCAGGCCCTAAGACACATGCAAACAGTGAATGTGTTGTATCAGGGGCATAGCTAAAGGTTTGTGCGTCCAGGTGCAAAGATTCAGCTCTCCCCCGCCCCCAAGACAATGGCTGCGGTCCGCTACTTTTAACAACAGGTTCCCTACTCAGTGTGATGGATGTCTGCTGCGATGTAGTTTGCCATATAAAATAATTTCTACTAAAAGGGATTGTCTTATAGAAGAAAATTCATTTAAAACTGTGCCAGGTGCCGGAGAAAAAGAAAAACAAGTTATACTGTCTAAACATCTGCCCCTGTCACCTCCACCGCGCAAAAAAAAAAAAATAATTGTGCCTTTGTTTTTTGGGTTTAGTTCTTGTTGGAGTTTACACTGAACGGTTTAATTGACATGTTTTCTGTATTTTGTGGGTCAGTGCGTCAACAAGAGCCACATTATCACAACATCTCACCACTATATAGTGACTAATACCATCATAATATTACTGACCAAACTAGTATACCAAGACCAATATTACCAATAGCAACAATATACAAAGACCAAATAATAACTAAACATCATGACCAAATAATACCACCACATATAAATACAATATGGTGACTAATAACATACTATTACTGACCAAATTAATATATCAAGACCAATAATATCAATAACAACAATACTCAAGGACCAAATAATACCGCTATATCACAACCACATATCATTGCCATAAAAATACTGAATAAAACCATTATACTGTTATTGAATATAAACCATTACACTAAGACCAATATTACTGCCATACAGTAAAAATATAGTGGTAGATAACAGTTCTATGTAGGTGCTCTAACTCATATAAGTGATTAAAATGCAGTTACATGTAGTGACTCACAGGTGATGTCTTTTCTGATCAGAGTTGTTCACTTTCCTATTCTTCTCCATGTGGCCCAGACAATAATAATGTCTTCTCTGATGAGAGTCATTCACTTTCTTTTTTTCTTCTCCATCCACTCCTGACCATCATGGTGTCTTCTCCCAGCTACGACTTGTCCTTGCAGAATTTACCACAAAAACATGTTAGATGTCTCACTTTACCAGCACTTCTCTACCAATTCCCACCTTTGTAGGCCCCTCAGTAGGTAGGTAGGTATATGGCCAAGCATTAGGTTGCAACATAAGCCTCCTCAGTAGGTAGGTATATAAGGGCCCCAGTAGGTAGGTATATGAGGGCCACAGTTAGTAGGTTTATGAAGGCCCCAGTAGGTAGGTATGGGTACAGTTCCCCAGTAGGTAGGTATATAAGGACCCAGTAGGTAGGTATGGATATAGGGCCTTTAATAAATAAAAAAAAATAGTACTCACCTCTCTCTGTTCCACTGCCAATTTCTTCTTTGAGTCCCTTGCAGACAGCATGTGGTCCTCATGCAGCCTGCTCTGAAATTTACTAGGCTGTAAGCCTATGGCCTGAAGCAACAGGCTGCATCTTCATCAGCGTGATGATATCATCACATCACGCTGCCTGCACCACAGCAATCAGGGGCTGAGCAGCCAGGGACTCTTTGACCCAGTGATGTAGCTGTGAGGCAGGGGGCAGATGCGACCTCGACTGCTGCGACCGCTGTAGCTATGCCACTGTGTTGTATATTTTACACTGCATTACTGCTATATTTACTATATGTATCAGTTTAAGGCTCTCACTGTATATTTTGATCAAATTGTGTAAGCTCACCTATACATCAAGGTAACCTCATTAGGTGGGACCATATGCTAATAGACTTACTTCTCCACAAATGCCATTACAGTGTGCATTATTTGGATGTGCTGAGTAACTTTTTGTATATGACATTGGATGACGCGGCTGCCTCCATCTTAGTTGAGCACTCCATCTATTTGCTATAGGTGCATTTAATTAATATAGCTAGATTCTCTTGCCCAAAATGCATTGTCAGCTTTGAGCAAAGGACAGGTGAGTCTCATAAAAAAGGTTACCAAAAAGGTTACCTTGACGTGGTAGGTGGACTTACATAATTTGATCAAAATGTGCAACCTCAAATTTATGCATATGTTAAAAAACCCCATAAAGGTCACTGAAATAACTTGAAACTGTCAAAATTAATAATAAATTTAAATGGACTAAAATACAACTAATAAAAGTCAGACATTGCATTTAAATTTTGTTTCGACCCAAAAAAAAAAAGTGGTCAAAACTGATGGTAGAGAACATAAAGCTAAACCAGTTCACCAATTCCTTGTATTGAGGATTGCTCAGATCAGAGGGTTCTCTGTATGTTTGTTGTAGTCAAATAAAATCCAAATATGCACAAGTTTTTCACGTTTCAGGCTGTAACCAAAGACCCTTAGGGCCTTTCGTTGCGACGTGTAAAGCTTTTGTATTTTTGGATCTTATTTAACTACAATAAAAATTATATTTATTTAAACGCTAGACAACCCTTTGCTGAAATTATGGAATAATTAAAAAAGAAAGAAAATAATTTGACTTTAGGAACATATTAAACTAATATATGTCCTATAAAAAGCATCACAGACATCTTCAAATTTGTAATCAGTTAGTCTGCCTAATTGAAGGATGAAAAGTAGTCACTGAGCTGTTTGGTATCATAGGAGGACATGTATGATAACTCTCTAGGTCTAAGACTGTCTTTGTTGTCCATAGCAACCAATCAGATCTCCCCTTTCATATCATATAGTGCTTTGGATAAATGAAAGGGGAGCTCTGATTGGTTGCTATGGGGATCAAAGAAAGTCTTAGACTTAAACAGTTTTCATACATGTGGCCCACAGTGTTTATCACACTGGATATGCACCATAGAAAGCTCAGAAGATTACAAAGAAAAGTAAAGGCTCCAAGACTAACTCCAAACCCCCTCGTTGGACGTGGCAAAAATTGATGACAAATTGAAGAGATGGATAATACGGATGCTAACCAAAGAGCCCAGAATCACTTCCAAACAGATTAGAGTTCAAGATACATCAGTGTCAAATTGTACCATCCTTTGCTTTCTTTGCCAAACTGGAAGGAATGGAAGATGACAGAGAAGGAAACCACTGTTAAAAGCAAATCATAAAAATGAACGCATAAAACTGGAGCTTTTTGGCAATTTACTTCAGGTCTATGTTCAGTTTACTAGGCAGTAAGCCTATGGCCTGACACAACAGCACAAATGACATCTCAACACTATCAAGTGTGTTGTCCAGTGTCAGCTTGGACTCAGTCACAGGTCATTGGTCCTTCAACAGGATAATGATCCAAAATACACAGCTAAAAACATCTAAGGTCAAAGCATTGGACTATTCTGGTGGTCTTCTATGAGTCCTGATCTAAATCCTATTGATCATCTTTAAAAGAACCAGAGTTTAAATGCAATGTCTGATTTTGTCCACGTGTCCACGTGTGTATAGTCAATATAGCAGTAATGAATTTCAAAATATACTATAAATTCAATATTCAAATTTTTCTGCTGCTGTGTTGGTTGTATGAGTTTCTTTTTTTGCCTTTCAGCTACCACAGCATGCACCAGTGTACTTGTTTATTACCTGAATGTGCTGACTAACTGTATTTTTTTGTGAAGTACAGGAAGATTCATACACTAGCATGGACATAAGCTATTAAAGAAAAGTATTCCCTTCACAGAAAGTGCTGCTGGAAGGCCAAATTACTGTAAAGTAGGGAATTATCAGTATTTATGTCATTAAAAAATATGTACGTCAAAGACACCGCATGGGGCGTCAAACCCATAGTACAAAAACTACCTTACAGTTTGCAAGAGAAGTGGATGAATGAAGGCTCCTGCTCAAAGAAAGGTACAGTGTCTCATTTCCTCCATTTTTTTTTCTTTGTAGAATTCATACGCCTTCAAGCAAAGATCAGAAATGATCCTAGTTTTGACTTCTCAACATCTGACACTACATATCCAACGTCCAGTAAACCTGCTTTACACCACAGCTTGAAAAGCATGCCTGTTGTGGTACACAAAACCAGTGTATCCCCTACTGACTACTCATGCAATGCTAGCAGTACTGTAGAGACTGAGAATGCCTCAACAAGAGAGCCATTCAGAGTATGTCCTATCCACAAGAAGCCACATCCACTGCTGAAATGTAGAGGGTTTAGAGAAAAATCTCTCAAGGACCGCAAAGCCTTTCTTAAGGAAAACCATATTTGCTACAGGTGTTGTGCATCAACTTCCCATCTTGAAAAGACTGTACAGCAACATCCAACGTCAAGTGCTCAGAATGTGCCAGCAATGAACATAATACAGCTGTACATCCAGGACGAGTGCTATGGATTCTTGCACCCTCAGACCAATTCACAGAGCACGGCGGGGAGGAGAAAGACACAGTATCTCCTGTAGTGACACCTCAGTGCACCCAAATCTGTCTTGTTACAGTTTATCCAATTGGTCACAGAGACAAAGCAGTGAAGCTGTATGCCATTCTTGATGATCAAAGCAAACGAGATACCTTGTTAACTTGACTTTCTTTGATATCTTCAAGATTGAAGGACACATATCCTCATATCTCTTCAAGACAGTGCTCAGGAGTCAGCCGTAAGAGACAAGGAAAAAGCTGCTGGCTATCAAATTGAATCCATAAATGGAGAAATATAGCTGCCTCTGCCTACCTTGATTGAGTGCAAGCAAATCCTCAACAACAAAGATGAGATTCCTATACCCGAAGCATCATTACATCATGGTCATCTGAAAACTATGCACAATGCATCCCTGCACTAGACCCAGAAGCTCAGATAATACTTCTCCTTGGAATGAACATCATAAGAGTCCAAAAGGTGAGAAAAAAGATAAATGGCTCTCACAATGTCCTATATGCTCAGAAGCTTGACATAGTGTGGGTCATCATAGGCAATGTCTTCCTAGGAAACGTTCACAAACCAACCACTGTGAACTCACTTTTCACCAGCTTACTGGTGAATGGGCATCCATCCCTTTTCCAATCTTCTACTAACAAATTCTTAATCAAGGAGAAGCTTACCGAATCAGAGAAGTTTTCCTACCATGAAGACAGAGATCAGTTATGATGCACGGTCTTTCAGATATCAAAGGAGGATAATAAAATAGCTTCAAACAACAAAGCTGTCATGGAGGCCTTCCCCCACTCAAGATCATACCATGGATTGGAAAGATTTAGACTTGGCGAAAGACTCTATATCTATGCAGCGCAGCCTAGGGCTCAACTGGGACCTCAAGATTGACACTCTTACTTTTCAGATCAACCAAGAGAAAAAGCTCTTCACAAGAGGTGTTGTCTTATCTACTATGAACAGTCTGCATGATTCACTTGACGTTGCAGTACCATTGACCATGCAAAGTAAGACTCTCCTCAGAGAGTTAACTACAGATGTATATGATTGGGACTCTACATTTTCTCCAGCGAAAGAAGTGTTATGGAGAGATTCTTTAAAAGTGTTGTCTAACCTACACATAGATAACTATGTACCATCTGATCACAAGCCAGCAGAACACACTACTTGAACTGTACTAGCATCTCGCCTTAAAGACACTACTGGGCTCAAAAGGCCAACATTTCTGTACAAACTAGCACCTGACAATTTGGAGAAAAGCACATAAGAACTATTAGAGCCAGAATCTGATGCAGAGATCTGGCCACAGGTTTCTACACTTGCCACAACAGTTTCTAACAAACAAATTGGGTCTGAATGGTTTAACAAGTTTTCTACTTGAAAGTTTTTGAACCGAGCGATAGCTTACTTGAGGTCTCAAAGCCAGACCAGCAGGATCAGAGCATTGTAAAGGTTGGCACTATTGTCACAAAGCCTATACAGTGGATGAGCTCACACAAGCCAGAGATGTTGTTCTCCATTGTGTTCAACAAGAGGCTTATGCACAAGAACTTAAAAATCTCCAAAATAAAAGAGGCATTTCTAAAGACAGTTTCTTGAGACTCAACTCATTCATAGATGCTAATAGACTGAAAGTTGGGGGATGTAACTCAAATGCAAAACTTGGTACAGATGAGTGTAATTCAATAATACTCTCAAACAACCACATTGCATCTTTACTTGTATAAAAGTAAAAGTATCATGAACAGACCAAGCACCAAAGATGTTTGTTCTTGGGAGCTTTGCATACAGTAGGATTCTGGGTAGTGGGAGCAAAAAGACTTGTTAGTCGTTTGATTTACACATGTATCACTTGCCGAAAACTCTGTGGTATGTTCCAGTCACAAAAGATGGCTAATCTTCCTGCAGACCGACTCAGTATGGAACCTCCTTTTACAAATGTTGGTCTTGATGTGTTTTGCCCATGGTCTGTCACCACACGGCACACTAGAGGAGGCCATGCGAACAGTAAACGCTGGGCAGGTATATTAACTTCCACGAGTGTTAGGGCTGTACATATAGAGGTTATTGAGTCTCTGGACACATACAGCTTCATAAATGCTCTCAGACGTTTTATTTCTATTAGAGGCCCAGTCAAATGCATCCGCTGTGGTAGAGGTACTAATTTTGTGGGCGCCTGCAAAGAGCTGGGAATCTCTTCAAACATTGATAGTGACCAAGTAGAAAAATATCTTGCTGATCAAGGTTGTAGATGGTTGTTCAATCCGCCACATTCTTCTCATATGGGAGGTTCCTGGGAGTGTATGAATGGTACTAGGCAGGTAATGTGGCCCCCTGTAAATTGCTAGGCAGGTAACATGGCCCCCATTATAGCTAGGCAGGATAACATGGCCCCCATTATCGCTAGGCAGAGTAACATGGCCCCATTATAGCTAGGCAGAGTAACATGGCCCCCATTATAACTAGACAGGGTAACATGGCCGCCATTATAACTAGGCAGGGTAATAAAATAAAAAAAATTACAGTACTCACCTTTCTCCGGCTCCCTGAAGCTCCTGCTCAGCTCCGTCTTCTTCCCCAAGCTGTATGTGCGTCCAGCGGACATACATATAGTTGTAGAGACTGTCAGTGTTCCAGGCCCACAGTAGCAGCCTGGAGCCTGGCGAGGTTTAGGGCACCGGCAGTTTTATCCGGGGCTTGTGCCCCGGATAAAACTGCCTAGCTACGCCTCTGGTAGAAATCAAAGTTTGCAGGAAAAATTTACCTAAACTTTTCCTCAGACCTGTTACTGAACTGATTGTGTTGTTCTCTTCTGAGATGTTTTAATGCTGTACCCTTAGGTACCAGACGGGGAGTGTTCTGCCTCAGCTTATGCCAGACAATATCTTTCTTATGTCCTTTGCATTCCTATACTGTATTTCTGTGTTTTAGTTACAACACCTCCATCTAGTGGCTGTTTGAGCACAATTCTAGTTAGCACATATTATGGTCACATTGTCCTTGCACAGACCCCATAATTATACCACATGGCCTGCTGACATTATAGTCGCCTTCATCACCAGCCATTTTCTCTAAAGACCCATGTAGAGAAGACAGGGTTTCCCCAATCCCTGCCATCCAGACTTAAAAGCTAGTCTCAATGGTAAGAAAAAAAACTCCCCATTCAGGGCAAACCACTTTGTATAGCGTGTTTTCCCTTTTCCAATTCGTGTATAGTTAGACTATGTTTCCCTGCAAAAGGGATAGCAAATGTACACTGTACCTTCACATGTATACATGTCTGCACAGCCTCTATTTTGCATTATATTTTGTGCACATGTTCATGCCTGCCTTGTCTTGTTTTGTATTTTTAGCCTGCATGCGGGTTCCATCACAAAAAATGCAGGGTTTTTTGGGTTTTTCCCACATTTTAAACCTACCAAGGCAAAAAAGTTAAAAATACAGAAACCCGTTTCCTTTTTCCCTTTGCTTGGGGGAAAGAGTTTACTGCCTGTCAACTTATGTCCCCCACACATAGGGAGGACAGAACAAGCATTGCAGTATAGTGTACAAGGGATTGTGTCCAAGTACTCTAAGGGGGCGTTCACACAGCAGTGGACAAATACCAGTCGGTTTACTCGGCCCCGGGGGTGGGGGGGTGGGGGTGTTTGGGTTGTCTTTTCTCCGCGACGAGCGGAGAAGAGCTCTCCCCCCTCCAATTGAGGTGTTCATATTTGTCCGGAAACCGGACGGAAGAATGAACATGCTTAATGTCTTTTGAGCGGCCCGCGGCCGGAAAAAACGCCGGCCGAAAACCCATGCCATGGGGACATGCCCTAAGGGGACTAAGAAAGTAAAAAAAGAAAATTAATGAATACTGCCGGCAGCATCTAAGTTGTTAAACAGTTGTGATTGGAGTTAGGGGCCAGCTGTAAATATCATGGTATGAACCCCAAATAAATGGAAAATTCTTATGTTAAAATTTTCCAAATTATGCAATAAGGGGGGGCCCCCAATAGTTTTACAATTGAGCCAAAATCTGTGTGTTTATGATTAGTGATGACGATTATGTTGACTACCCTCACGTTTTGTAAATCGAATCGGCAGCTATCTAGACGATTTTTTGGGTAGTCATAAACCCATTATCCCCCCGATACCAAATTTAAAATTATGGGGGAGGAACAACACCTTCATTATTTCACCCAAAACAGGGGTGGGGAATTTGGGAAATTAAAAATCCACAACAATCAAATGGATACGGGTTTCATCTTAGGGAACCCCCTTAGGTTATTTAAAAGGGCCCCAAGAAAAAAAATCACCACACCATTCACTATCCATTTCTTGTACCACAGTGCCACAAATTAAAAAGTGCCAGAAGGCAGGTATGATTTTGAAACCTTCATTTTATATTGAACTGGAATTGAATTTCCCTGTCTGGAAACGCAGCTGAGCCCCAAAACTGATGAGACACTATTCTCTGCAGTATAGGGAGCTATGTTGTAGGGGGCCGTTTACCATAACATTGGGGGTCACCCGTTTGCCCCGGTATTCCAAATTTCGATCGGAGGAACCATGTATCGGCCCGATTAGAAATTGATTCAGAACACTGGGTTATGGGTCAGATTTCATTCATGTTACCAAGCAATTCTGACAATAACAAAGCATTACACACATATTTGGTATAAACTACAATCAAGATAAACGGAGGCGCTGCTAGAGAAGAGAGGAAGGTTGTATGTCCATATTTAGCAGCTGAATAAGTACACATTTATTGTTCAAGTTGTCTCTGGGGAAAAAAGTCTCTGGGATTGCATTAGCCAAGACTTCAGTGATTTTCCTGTGAAACGAAAACTTCAGGAAAAAGGAGATAATAAGCTGGAGGTACATCTTTGAGGGAACAGATAAAATGTGGTCACATACCTGAGCCATCTTAGCTTCTTCATATTTGCTGGCATCATTTATGACAAAATGGAGTCGATTCCCATTTTAGCTGAGATGACTTATAAGGAGAACAAGCTTGGGATTTCCATTTAATAAATTATTACATATAACTCAATATTGATTCAAACCTCATCTACCATTCATCACTCCCCCCCTAAGACAAGATTTTCTCCAATGTCCCTTTTGTCCTTCCTGAAAACTCAAAGAATTGCATAGGAGCTTTGGAAACTGGCTCCACATTGGGGTAAGCGGGTGTGGGCGTTTCCTTCAGATGGAAATTGTGATGATAAACCATCTTAAGGGGGGGGGGGAATTCAACACGCAACTTCAGTGACCTAACTAACAGTGTGAGGTTTTCCCTAGAATGTCCCTTCATAATCAGCCCCCGAGAATTGACTCTTTGGTTATACTTATGGGCGGTCTTCGGTCATCGAGGGGATGTCTGTGGTGTCTCTTTCATCCACACATCAGGGAGGATCCTGTTAGTGTATAAGGGAACATTTCTGAGGTGGGTGGCTCCTCCTGCAGCTATCCTGGCCAATAGATTTTTGTAGTGAGGATCGCAGCCTGCACCTGTACAAACAGTACAGCACACACTCTAATATAATTAGTAGTTACCATGCCACCTGCTGTAACCAGCAGCTTCCTGCCTACCATGTCACAATCAGTCTGCATGGAGGCCCAAGTGCTATTCTCACTCTCTGTGTGCTCTTTCCTTAAGTTCCATTGGACAGACTCTTATCTTACCTAGGGCGATAGTGATTTTCCCATTCACTCCTTGTGTTGTCAGGGTAATATAGGTGCAGCATTCTTCACTATCATGCCACAAACTCCTCCTTCTACAGCACAGACCATGTCGATCGGCTTATCGGGTTCTGTAAGGGATCATCTAGTATTGGGGCCTATTTCTTCTTGACTCCTGAATAACCCATCTTACTGTAATTAACAAACTTTGATGATTATAATAAATCGTAATTAATTCCAGTCTACATTTTATTAATTTGAACTTGGGGAATAAGGGAGCGAAGCCTGCAGCAATTTGATCTAGCGTTTCGAACTGATCTGGGACACCCCTTGGCACTCCAATAGAATCTTTATCTTAAATCTGTCACAAGTAATAGCAATTTTCATTCTAGCGGGCGTGTTACACACAAGTCCGAAAAAACCATGTCACAAAGGGATCGAGGTCCATACCTGGGGGAAAGCATTTTTCTGGAGGGTATTTTTGGGGAATATATCAACAAGCATTCAAATGAAAAAGGGTTTGCACACTTTGGTTAATGTCCATCCAAAAAATTCCATATTGCATTAGCTCGGTGTAAACCTAATAAAAGGATATAAACAATCATTTTGTCACCTGGTTCCGTTTACAATGAGATGCATGGATCAAGTGGGGCTTTTCACTCCACATTTCCACCGCCGTGGGGATAATCAGGATAACAGTAAATGGGCCTTAAAATCTGGGCTACAGGCATTTCCTCATTATATGCCTATTTATGTTAAACTCGGTATCCTGGTTTGAATCCATGTACCGTTTCCCCTGTGGATTCTGGACAGACAAGAAGAGAACTGCAGCATTGGGCAAATTAGTCAACATCTATAGAACAATTCAATCTCAAATTGTACGTCCTGTCACATTTTCCCCTAAGTCTATGCTCCCTGTACCTCAAACTCAGAAGGAGGCTTCCCAAACAGTAATCTCAAATGGGGTTAGGATCCATGTTTTGCTTGTGGGGTGTGCCTACCGGTGGTACAGTGACAATTGGGAGAGGTCTGGACACGGGCAAGGGGGGGACGTCTGCCAGTCATTTTTGACAACTTATTCTTGAGGGTCCCATTCATTCTACCTTCGCAGAGCTTTTGGGGATGGTACGGCGTGTGGAGGCCCAAATCTACCCCTAACATGTTCCAAAGTTCTCGGAAAAAAAATGAGCAAGAGAATTGCTGGACCCTGGTCCGGACTCGATCACCTGAGGAAAACTACAAATCGACAACTATTTCAGTAATCAGCTTCTTGCCGGTTACTTTGGAGGTCATGTTGGTCACTGGGTAGGCTTCTGGCCATTCCTGAAAACTTGTCTGTTTGCAACCAAAACATCTTCATACATTACCGCTCTTAGGCATTTCCTGGGATGTGGTCCACTTGAATCCTTTGGAGAGGATATTCTGGCTTCGCACAAGTGCTTGAGGTAATGGGAAACTTGTGCAGTTGGGGAAAGGGTTGCAGGTGGTACAGATAGTACATGGCTTGATTGTAGGCTGCAATCATGGAAATGATTCCTGGAGCATGGTACAAACTTCTGCACATAGCTGAGTTGCCGATTCTTTCCACGATGAGTAGCTTCCATGGGCCCAGGCTGCAATGGCAGGGGTACAAGTCGTCTAGGTAACACAGACAAGGCCTATGCACTTCCAAATTTCCTCTTTCGAGGGTTGCTCCATCATTTCTTCCACTGTTGCTTTTCCTTTGCAGTTGCCAGATGTTGTTCTGCTGATATTCTTCCTTGAGGGGCCCAGCCGGGCTTCCCATTCAGAGGCTGGAGTTAATCAGTTCCTTTTGTTTAATTGAATTCCTTCTTCTGGTCTCTGGTGGTTACGATAATGCGTTCAGGATCCAGCCACTTGGGTGTCACTTCACCATGAGATGCTACTTGTGCGGCTTGGTCCGCTGGCTGGTTTCCTCTGGTCTGATCTGTCTTTTCACTTTGCAATGGCCTTAACCTTTAAGTTGGCTACCTTTAGGGCAGTTCAAGTGCGGCCATCAGAGTCTTGATCTGTACTGCATGCTTGTTGGGGTTTCCCAGACTGCTGTGATGGAATCCTCCTATTTTTCCAGATGAGGTCCAAAATAATGTGCCGATGCCATAGGCTACCTTGAATCAGTCCATATATTGGCTGTCTTTCCTTTGGCCATTTTTACAAGGCTTCCTCCAGAGATATGTAATTGTCAGCACTTGAGCTGAAAGTGTGGGGGCAGTGATTCTGCCATGAGGATTTCATCTTCTGTGGTTATTGCAAATCCCTGTATGAAAAGTCCCATCTATCAGTAGCCATTCTTGATCCATCAGTCCAGAGTTGAGATCCGCTTGGGGAATTTTCTTCAGTCTACCACAGTGATTGGGGCAGCAGGTCTGATCTTGTAGGCTTTCAAACAATCATGGTGGTCACATCATTCTTCTGGGTCATAGTCCACTTCTGTTTCCTCCCCCCTGTGTAGTGGAAGAAGAGTGGCTGGGTTAGAGGGCAGCAGGTAAAGAGCTACTGTAAGCGTAGATGGCGCTGGATGTGGTATATGCTTCGGAAAGGGTCTGCTGTAGGACTGCACGCAAGGTCATGGGAGGGGGGCCTGAATAAGGTACATCATGTACCAGGAACGATGTCTGCGGTCTTATCCAGTAAAATCTGTGCGCGTGTACAGCCTTCTAAGCAGTTGGTCGCGCTGTCCGTGCAAACTGGATCAAGTCGTGCTGAATAGTATCCCAAGGGGCGTTGTTTCCCGCATGGTCTTGAGTGCGACTCCAGAGGCGTGTTACATGTGTTGTACAGGATTTAGGACACCAACCGTTTAGTAGGTTGGATTCTGAAATCTTCAGGCCTTCTTCCTGATCAGACTTCAAAGGGTATTGTGGTAAGCGGGGATAAGCGGCTCCTTCCTTGAGGACAAACTGGCCCCACAGCAGGTACTGGCAGTAGTCCAACATCGTCAGGACCTTGAGACCATAAGTCCTGGGTAGCTGTAGTAGAATGGTAGGTGGAATCTTGGTCATGGGTTCCATTAGGCGAAATTTTAACTGCAGATAAGGCCTTAAGGGCCCACAGCGGTACGTATCCCATCTTCAGTTGCCGGGTCAAACAGGTCTATTCCATGCCTTCTGGAGTATCTGTATTTGTCGCCATTCATGAGCTGCAGAATGGTCCGCTTCAAGCCAGATTCACAGGGCTGGTGTTGATCCTCTAGGAAACGGGATCATCAAGGTCAGGGAAGGGGTCCAGCAATTAATGGCACGCGTGAGGGCGACTTATGCATGCGACCTCTACCCCATATACGCTAAGTATGTCTGAGGAGATCTGGACCCCAGGGGGTATGGGCCTTCAGTGATAAAGTGCATAATTTTGTATGATGGAAAACATAAAGATACGGAGGAGATAAGTGGGAGGTGATGGGACCGGCTTTGTCATGGATATGTGTCATCTATTCATTAACCAATCCAAACACATTAGTAAAATGCAGTTGTAAGCTGAATTGTTTCCTTGTCAATTTCTTTGCCACTATAGACACGGTCCCACAGCCATGGATTATAAACGTGCAAGGGAGATCTCCATGCGCTCGTCAGGATTGCAGATTACGTCTCCACTTGGCCCTTTTCCTTCAGATAATTCTCACCAGTCTGGTTAGCCTTGAAACCAGCTTTTTTCCATTATTAATCTGCGCCAACCCCCCTCGTGTGACAATTGAGGGGTTGGCGGGGTTAACTATGGCACCCCCGGTGAGTCATTTTGGTGATATTCACCTGACCCAGAAAGAGAGCAGTACATGACACTTGCGGGGTCTTTAACATGCAACTGAGCTTGGGATCCCACCTTTCCGGATTGTGCTCGGTCCCAGGAGGGGGGTACAGAGCACGAGGGGCCTGGCCCATTCCCCGAAACCCCCCCTGACCAAACGCGCGTGTGAGACCACCGCATTGGGGTCAGCCAACTCTCCCCTAGGTTTCCGTGGGGCCTTTAGGGGTGGAACTTGGGGAAGTCATCATGTATCTTTCAGTGATTGTCTAAACATGCTAGCTTATCTTCTTGATATATATCTTCTTAAAGAGCGTAATTATGTTTTTTTTTTTTCTCTCCAAGTCTCATATATATTTATTTTTTTCCCATCCTTTCTCTTCGATCAACTTACCACGACTGCACCACTTCTTTGACTGAGCGATACAATTTCTCATTACACCTTAGAGCCCGAGGGAGAAATGTCCCCGCAGCAGCGTACCCCCCCTAACAGAGGCTTTGAATCGAAGCCAAGGTTATACACTCTGACCAGGAATGTCAGTGTGAAAGATAACAAGTGATGTAGCTTGAACATTAAAATTAACCTGAATGCAGTTTTTTCTTACCTAACTAAAACTAAAAATTTATCCATTACAGTTTTCCTTCCTTATCCTTCCTCCAATCACTTTCAACTTCCACAAAACCTTCTTTTTGCAAACTTTGGCACTCGGAGGTGAGCCCGTGCATATCCAACCATCCTTTGTCAGATTACTTGCCTCTTTGATTCTACTCTACCTCTTGCCATTTAGATGGTTGGCAATCTTCCATTTCTTTGGCAATCCCACCAATCTATACATTCGGATGCATTTTTTCACATTACTTTTTCCCTTCTTTTATACAAACAATTTCTGCAACAGTCTATGCCCCCTGCATGGCAACTTATGCTCTTTGTGAAAGCATCTTAAACATTTTGGTGTTCTACGTACTGGGGTGTCTCCAAACCTGACAAAGATTCACACGTGGCCAATGCCTGTGCCAGATCCCGGTCTCACCAACACAAGGATTCTATTCCAAAATAAAAAAAGTTCCCTGACTTAACAACATTAGTCACCACCCTTTGTTGCCCACATGTGGGGACCGTACCTTCCCGGAATTCGCCAGAACATATATCTATACAAATTTATGTTTCACAATAATCCCTAGTGGATTATTTCTAACCCGGACCCACCTGACTCTATTCTAGCAATAAACAGATCTTGTCCCAAAATAACCCGGAGGACTCCCGTACCACTCTACAATAACCTTAGAGACTGTGAAGGTTTTTTTTTTCAAACATATATGGTTCAGCAAACCATAACCGGGCAAAGGGTTAGTGACTAAAACAGTGACAATCCCAGAACTACTGGAAGTCCACAGCACTAACAAAGTTCGAAACGTGACCGGCTTGGATCAAAGTTTGTCTAGGTTGTGTACTTTATTGACCACCCCGCGGACCAGATACCAAAGCAATCTATTACCGGAGACATCAAATCGGCCATACGGCAGTTAAATACATATTAATGCATCAACTTACCGAGACCTTTAGAGGCTGCTGGTCCTCAATTTGATATCCTCCGATCCCTCAAACGCCCGTGGGCAGCGTTCGGGTCCTCAGGGGTCCTAGATCCACCTTCAGGTCACGCCCAACGGTTGCGGCGCCATAATGTTGGGTGTCGTTTACCAACATTGGGGGGTTCACCCGTTTGCCCCACGGTATTCCAAAATTACGCATCGGTGGACATGTATCTTTTTTTATTTTTTTTTCGGCCCGATTAGAAATTGAGTAAGACACAAGGGTTCTGGGTCAGATTTCATATCATGTTCAGCATTTTGACTACATACAATGCATTACTCACATATTTGTATAAAACTACAATCATGATAACGCGGGCAGTAGAGATAGAGGAGGATCGGATGTATGTCCAATACTTTGGCAGCTGTTAAGTACACCTTTATTGGTCAACGTTGTCTCTGGGAAAAAGTCTCTGGGATTGCATTAGCCACAGACTTCAGTGATTTTCCAGTGAAACGAAACTTCAGGAAAAGGCAGATTAATAGTGCCGAGGTCACATCTTGAGGAAACAGATAAAAGTGGTCACATCCTGAGCCATCTTAGCTTCATTAATATTCTGACTGCATCATTTTTGTAAAAATATGATGTAGATTCCATTTTAGCTGAGACTGAACTTATAAGGAGAAAAGCTTGGGATTTCTAATTCTATACATTTAACACAATATTGATTCAAACCTCTCTACCTTTTCACAGCTATCATGTACAGTTTTGGGTGTAAGTGCTCATGTGCTGTGCAATATTCCTATGTAGTATAGAGTCTATGTGTACAGTTTGGCGGTGTCAGTCTTCCTGTGCTGAGCACTATTCTCTGCAGTATGAGCTATGTGTACAGTTTGGCGGTGTCAAGCGTTCCTGTGCTGTGCACTATTTCTCTGTATTATAGAGCTATGTGTTCTGTTTGGCGGTGTCAGGCTCCGTGCTGAGCACTATTTTCTTGTAGTATAGTGCTATGTGTACAGTTTGGCGGTGTCAGGCTTCTTTGCTGAGCACTATTCTATGTAGTATAGTGCTATGTGTCTACAGTGTGGCGGCTGGTCAGGCTCCTGTGCTGAGCAACTATTCTCTGTTGTTTAGAGCTATGTGTACAGTGTGGCGGTGTCAGGTCATGTGCTGTAGCACTATTATCTGCAGTATAGAGACATAGTGTACAGTTTGGCGGTGTCAGGCTCCTGTGCTGTGCATCTTTTCTCTTGTAGTATAGAGCTATGTGTACGGTTTGGCGGTTTCAGGTTCCTGTGCTAGCAACCCTTATTCTCTGTAGTTATAGGCTATGTGTTCAGTTTGGCCGGTGACAAGGTTACTGTGCAGAGCCACTATTCTCTGTAGTATAGAGCTATCGTGTACAGTTTTGGCGGTGTCAGGATCCTGTGCTGAGCCACTATTCCCTCTGTAGTTTAGAGCCTATGTGTACAGTTTGCGGGGTCAGGGCTTCTGTTGCTGAGCACATTCTCTGTAGTATTGAAGCTATGTGTACAGTTTGGGGTGTCAGGCTTCTGTGATGAGCACTATTCTCTGTAGTATAGAGCTTTGTGTACAGTTTGCGCAGTGTCAGGTGGTTGTGCTGAGCTGTATTCTCTGTAGTATAGAGCTATTGTACGGTTTGGCGCGGTGTCAAAGGTTCCTGTGATGAGCACTATTCTACTGTAGTATAGAGCTATGTGCTACAGTTTGGCGGTGTCAGGTTCCTGTGCTGAGCCACTATTTCTGTAGTTAATAGAGCTATGTGTACAGTTTGGCGGTGTCAGGCTCCTGTGCTGAGCAATATTCTCGCTGTATTAGAGCTATGTGTACAGTTTGCGGTGTCAGGTACTGTGCTGAGCTCTATTCTCTGTTATATAGAGCTATGTGTATGGTTTGGCACGGTGTCAGGATCCTGTGCTGAGCACTTTTCTCTGTAGTATGAGCATATGTGTACAGTTTGGCTCAGGTCGTCAGGTCCTGTGCTGAGCACTATTCTCTGTTAGTATAGAGTATGTGTACAGATTTGGCGGGTGTCAGGTTCTGTGCTGAGCACAATTTCTGTAGTATAGAGCTATGTGTTACAGTTTTGGCGGTGTCAGACTTCTGTGCTGAGCACTATTCTCTGTGTATAGAGCTATGTGTACAGTTTGGCGGTGTTCAGGCTTCTGTGTGAGCAATATTCTCTGTAGTATAGAGTATTGTAAGTTTGGCGGTGTCCAGGCTTCTGTGCTGAGCACTATTCTCTTAGTAAAGGAGCTTTGTGTACAGTTTGGCGGTGTCATGTTCCTGTGATGTGCACTATTCTCATGACCCCAAATTAAAAAGTGCCGGAAAAAGGAGTTCTTTCAACCACCATTTTAGTTTCACTGGACATAGACATATTTCTGTCCTGGGCCAAAAGACATGAGCACCCTTACCCTGCATGACCCAGATTAATAAGTGCCGGAAAAAAGGAGTTTTTAACCACAATCTTAGTTTCACTGGACATAGACTATTTCTGTCCTGGGCCAAAGATGACCCCCAAACCGCAATGACCCAGTTAAAAAGTGCCGGAAAAGGAGTCTTTCAACCACCATTATAGAATCACTGTACATAGACTATATATGTCCTGGACCGCAGTATGACCCAGGGCTGGAGTTACAAGTGGGCTGCGGTGAGAGCCCAGGCTGGCGGTCCGTACTATTAACACGAAGGTTAAAATGCCCTTGATGACGAAGGAAAAAACGAAAACTGATCGTGCTGAAGCAGAGTGTGGAAGCGGAAGTGTGAGATCTCAGCCTTCCTCAGTACACCAGTCAAGACTTGGGTAGCGCTTGCCCCTCCGTATGAGTGCGGACCAATTGAGTTTTAACTTGGAATATAAATGTGGTTACGCTCCTGTTACACCAGGTGCCCTTTTTCTTGGCATTCTTTTTATCATTTTACTGAAACATGCATGGAGGATATTGTCTCTGTTCTTTGTTCTCTGTCCGTGGGGCTCCATAATCCATGTCCTCTGAATAAACCTACATCTGGTCTAGTTTCCTGTACCTCCCTTGTACATTAGAGGAATTTTTTACCAGCTATTTTGTACATGCAAAGTTTTTAGTTGTTTAAGTATAGACAACACATTTTTAAAACAGGATGGAATCCCACCATGTCTTTGTTTCTCTTTTTTAATTGTATTTAAAATGGGTTGTTCAATACAGGGAGTTGATACGCTATGTAAAGATCTTGCAAAAACAAGTCATTTTGCAATATGTGTCCATTAACACAGTGTCCTACCTATTCCTGTTTCTGACAGCACCATCACCTCGTGAGCACACTCTTGTCAATTGTGAAGAAAACAATGTCTGTTAGAAACAACATTTATTTAGAATAGGACCTGTAGTATAGACTTGCATGTCACAGCAAAATGCCCCAAAAATTCAAAAATGACCCATGAGCCACATTTTGACAATTGTGGAGAAACATAATGTCTATTAGAAACAACTTTTTTTTAGAATAGGACCTGTAGTATGCATGCATTTCAAAGCAGCTGACCAAAAAAATAATTATATAAATGGGACTTCTCAGCCAATGTTAAAAATTGTGAGGAGAAATGCACTTAAAAGCCACAGTTCTGTTCAAAGACCATGATTTATTGCTGTATTATCCACAAGCACATGACCCCAAAAATTATAATAATTGACTTCCAGCCAATGTTAAAAATATTGTGAGGGAGAATGCTACTTAAAAGGCCACATTTCTGTTCCAAAGGACCACGATTATTGCTGTATCTCACAGCACATGACCACCAAAAAATTATAAAAATTACTTCTCAGCAACTATTTAAAAAATTGTGAGGCAACAGACCCATAACCATTGGACAATGCGAAAAATTCTAAAGATGAAGTGAGTAAATGGAATTATGGTTTTGTCACGAAACACTTGGTGTCTTTTACAGTTCCTCACAGCAAAACCAGCAAAATGAACTATTGGGGAAATTGAGAATAAAAATTGCAGAAGATATGATCATTTTAAAAAATATAGTTTTTCAAGAGGGAACATTTTTCCTGTTTGGAGAGGAATGTGAAGTAGACCAGCAAACTCAATCGGTGACCTCGCAATATGGGGCAACAACATCTCAGAGATCCATGCTATTCATCTTGATGAAAGTCAAACGATCCACATTATCTGTGGAAAGCCGGATGCGTTTGTCTGTAATGGACTCCTCCAGCTGTGCTGAAGGTAAACCGCTCAGATATGACGCTGGATGCTGGGCTGGACAACACCTCACTATGGCGTGATGAGCCAGTGGGCCATTCGTCCATTTTGGATACCCAGAAGTCTATTAGGTCCGGAACACATGCAAAAACATCGGTTGTTAGCGCAGATAGTCTGTGCACCATGATCTTAAGCTGATCTCTGTGTGTTGCGATGTGTGCCCTGCATTGCACTGCGTTGGTGAGGTGGTAAAACAAAGGATTGCCAGGGGTCAACCCATCAGGCTTCTGCCACCTTGCCTGCTGCTGCCGCTACGGCTACTTGGCACTCTACTGCTGTCACGTCGATGGCGTTGTTCCACCGTGACCTTTTGAAGAACGTGAGGCAGAACTCAAAAGATGTCTCCAGTTGATCACTCAGCAAGGTATCCATTTCCTGCATTTTACTCTATATTTGGGTGGGTGGAAGGTAGTCTGAGTTTAGTTTTGTACCGGGATCCAGGAGGGTGGCCACCAGTAACTGTTGTTCATTTGGATGGCCCGTAATGCGAGGATCCATGTTGGAGGAAATGGAGCATCCAAGCACTCATGTGAGAGATGGAAGCACTTGATTTCTCCCGAAGCCTCTGGGTCGAGGGGGCACTAGCTAAAGTCATCTTCCTCTCTTCCTCCTCCGCCTCAAATTTCGCCGCCAGACCTCTTTCCAAGGCGAGGGACGTCAGTAACAATCGGATTCTGTCTAGAATACTCTTCCTTCCTCTCCTCCGCTTCCTCGGTACAGCTTCAAACAGCCCTGACGCCTTCAGATGATGACACCTGAGAGTGAGGCAGCCCGGCCTTGCACTAGCCCTGGACCCAAGAAACCACTGCCTAATGGAAGACGATAAATTGTGAAAAATGTCGCGGCCTTGTGGATTCAACGGAGAGAAAGGGCCTCCATGTCCGCATCTGTGTCGGTCTCCTCCTCCGTTGCTGCAGGACCTGAGGTTTCAGAGTGTCCAATGATCGTTCCAAGAACTAAGATCCTCCCCCACACAATGCTCCTGCTGACATGGGCATCGTCTGCCACTGACATTTGGGTGGTGTCTTCAAAATGGAAAGGATGGGCAGAGCCTTTCCCGCCTCCCCTCTGGGTGGCCAACACCCCGAGGTCCGCCCCGTGCTTTTCAGGCCATGTGTCACTTGTATGCGTAATGGTTTTGCGGCTGCCACAATCGCTGGGCTGGGGGGGTGGAATTCCAGCTGTTGCCACGTCAACAATGAGACGGTTAACTGGGAGGCCGAGCTGACGCTGCAACACGCCAGGCGGGCCGAAGCAGGGGTGCAAAACGGGGAAGTGCGAACCAGACCTGGGCCCTTTTTCAGCAGGCAGTCCCAGCCCCCGGGTAGCTCTTTAGAAATTTCTGGACGCGAGGTTAAGACATTTTCCAGGAAGGATGTGCTCCGCCTCGGATCTTAAGGGCGGCCAGCGTTTCGCCCGTTATCGCACACCACCTTGCCTGGCACAAGGTTCTTGTCCCCCAGCCGCGCCCCCGGTTTCCGTTTGCGGAGAGCGCCCACAGCTCCTGACTAGGTTAGCTTTCTTGGCTTCAAAGATCGAGCGGATATCGATAGCGGTCGCTATCGATAATTTTTCAATAGTGAGCACGATTATGAGCCCTACCATTAAAGTCAGGAAAAGGAAACAACCCTTCATTATTTAAACCCAAAAAAGGCTGGAGAAGCTGAAATTAACATCCAAACAGTCAAATGGATACGTGCTACATCTTAGGCAACACAATTAGGTTAAAAAGTCACAGAAAAAAAGCACAGCCATTCATTTTTCCTGTCTTGTAACAGCCTGACCCTTAAAAACCTCATCACCACAAATTAAAAAAGTGCCAGAAGGGGAGTATGATTTGAAACCCTCTGTTACTTAAAAAGGACATTGAATTTTCCCCGTCCCGGAAGCGCTGAGCCCCAAAAAAAAAACCTGCATGACCCCCAGATTTTAAAAAATCCCCAAAAAAAGGGTCTTTTAACCACCATTTTAGTTTCATTGGACATTACTATACCCGTCGGACCGCCGTAGACCATTAAACCTGCTGACCCCCAGTTAAAAATGTGCGGGAAAAGGAGTCTGTTTTGTCTGTATCTGTTTGTTTTGTACAATACACGGTATTTTTTGCACCTTTTAATTCCCTGTGGGATAAGAATTGCTGTTTTTTGTTTACGTGGAAGCGTGTCAATGAACAAAATGGGTGGCAAAAGTCACAAAACACGTAACGTTATGTTTTGGTAAATAAAAAGGGATTTTTTGCACCCTTTTAATTACCTGTGGTGGGAAATAGAATTGCTGTTTTAAGATTTACGTGGATGCTGGTAATGAACAATGCTGGGTGGCAAAAATAAAAAAAAAAACGTAACTGTTTTTTTTTGTATGTACACGGGTTTTTTTTGGGAACAAACAACCCGTGCTGACTCAAGATTGCTGGGTTTAATTTAAAAATGCAAATAACAACCCCGTCAAGTTGGAAATTCACCCTTTATTCTGTAATAAATTTGTTGGCCCCAAAAAAAGGGGCGCGAAAAAGGGGATCTTAATATGATGTCAGATTTTTAACCTTAAATTTTGAATAAACTAAATTTCAAAAACCTAAAAACCTTGCAATTAACTTTGTCGTAAAAAAGCTCCCCAAACTCCCCGCCTTTGGGGGACGGTCTCCCAAAAAATTAATTTCAAAACCTTGGTTTCTTTGGGCAAAGTGATGCCACCAGAGACTTGGGGGAAAGGCCCCCACCATCCCTCCAGTTTTGAAGAGCGGCCCCGGCCGAGAGCCCCCGCCCACCCCCAGAGCATCCACCCACTCACCCAGGAGCTGTCACAGAGATATAGGGGCCTTGGCCGTGCTTATAGTCCTGTGTCGGGGGTCAGTGGACTTTTGGGAACCCAAGATGCGCCGGCTTGAAATTTTAGATGACACGGTCGGGCCCAGGGAAAAAGGCTTTTTTTGGCAAGGAATCCCCTCTCGGCACTTGTTTTGGGGCAGGCGAGGGCCAGACGGGGGGGGGCCCCCATCGGTCCACCGGGGAAAAAGGCAACTTTTCCCAAACCCCCCAAAAAGCCTGGCAATGCCGACATTCAGGCTTTTGTTTTGGGAGGGTTTTGGGTTGAAGGTTTCTTCGCCCCCAAACCCTGGTAGAAGAAGGCTGGCTGTAGACGGCCGCTGTAGGGCTGCCGGTCGTCAAACGGGGGGGGAAAAGGGGTAGGAGGGGCCCGGGGTGGTGCTGGGGGTACTCGGGGACGGGGGAAAGGGCTGAAGGGAGGCTGATCCTGATCATGATCTGGGCATGGCAGTGGGGAAGCGGGTGGTGGCGGGGGGAGGAGGCGGGGACAGAGGGTGTGACTGGTTGGAGGCCCGGGTGGTCTGGCCTTTTTTGGCCAATGTTGCCCCATTTCAACTCATCATTCGCCATGTAAGAATGTTGGTGGGGGTTTAAAACACCTAAGTTTTGCCTCTACTTATGCGTTTTCGGCAAAGGCGGCATATAATCGCTGGGTGAATCGAGGCTTGCTCAAAAAAACCGGTTTTGAGAGGTCCTGGCCCTTTTTGAGGGGTAAGTGAGGAGCGGGGTTTGCGCTGACCGTGGCGGCGGAAATCATTTCAGCGGACTTCTACGACCCCCTCTCCCTTTTGGGCGGGACCCGTATTGACACTACCCCATCGTCTTCCCCTCCTCGCCCATGATAAGCGCTCGCAAGCAAATTTGCGGAAAAGAAAGGATGTTTCCGCAATGTCATCATATCATCATCAACACAGGTGACTTGTTTTCCTGACATTCTGCATAAAAAGCTGCGGGCTACAAGTAAGGGGCACTGCAAGGCTTTGCGACCCCCCGGGGATTTTTCCCCGATTGACCGGCTTCCTTTACCCTCTGATGGCATCAGTAATGGGGTCAAGCAGACTAAATTTCCCCTCTGATCTTTTAAACATGCCTTTGACCCCAACCGCTTTTTGTCTCAAAAGGCTTCAAAAGGATTATCCACAGTGGTGGGTCACGATTTGCTTTGGGGGGCTCTTCATTTGGGACGGATGCGATGATGCGATGACCATTTGTGCCGGATGGGAGGACAGGGGGAAAGGGCGCTGATGCAGGTTGCATTAACCCTGAAGGACAGATTGGCGACGAGTTCTTATTTAATTCACAGGGCCCTGACCCAGCGATGACGGGCCCCTGACGGCCTGAAGAATCCGTGGCAGGGTTTTTGTGCCAGCAGGGAAAGGACACCTTCTCTGGTATCTACCTCCATGTCACCCCCCTCTTTGCTCGCTTACCACCGAATTTCGCTCCCTGTTAAGAAATTAAAAAAATTTTAAAAGGGATGGGAAAAGTTTGGAAAGTCATTTTTAACAGACGGCAAATCACAGCTATTTCAAAACCCGCTAATCAAAACAAAATTTTGGGGTTCAAAATTAACAAATCTGGACTGGCAAAAGTGCAAAAAAAACGTACTGTTATGTTTTTGATAAAAAAAGGTTTTTGGACCTTTCATTCACCTGTTGACTATAAAATTGTGTTATAAAATATAAAGGACGCTATCTGAATGAAAAAAGTGCAGTGCGCCAAAGTCAAAAAACACGTATCTTTTAGATTCGGAAAGATACAAAATATTTTTGGCACCTTTTATTCACCTGTGGGGACTATAAAAAATATCTGTATAAAATATAAAAGACGCTATCTGAATGAACAGAGCTGCAGTGCCCCAAAGTAAAAAAAACCCTATCTTTTTAATTGGATGATAAAAGGTTTTTTGGCACCCTTTTAATTTACCTTGGGGGACTATAAAAATTGCGTATAAGATATAAATGCCGCTATCTAAAGAAAAAGCTGCAGTGCCCAAAGTCAAAAAACCGTTTGTTATAGAAATTTGGATGATACAAGGTATTTTTTGGACCCTTTTAAATTACCCGTGGGGGACTATAAAATTGTGATAAGATATAAATGCCGCTATTTAAATGAACAAGCTGCATGCCCAAAGTAAAAAAAAACCCTATCTGTTATAGTTGGGTGATACAAGGTATTTTTGGGGACCTTTCAATTCACCTGTGGTGACTAAAAATTGCTGTAAAGATATAAGTGGGACGCTTTCTGAATCAAAGCTGCAGTGCCCCCAAAATCAAAAAAAACGTATGTTATAGTTCGGATGATACAAGGTATTTTTGGACCTTTCAATTTACCCCGTTGGGACTATAAAAAATTTCTGTTTTTAAAAAAAAATATAAGTGCAGCTTCTGAATAACAAACTGCATTCCCCAAGTCAAAAAAAAACGTATCTGTTATAGATTCGGAGAAAAAAGTTTTTTTTGGCCCTTTTAATTTACCTGTGGTGACTATAAAATTGCTGTAAAAATAAGTGCACGCTTCTGAATGAACAAAACTGAAAAGGCCAAATAAAAAACACCGTATTGTTATAGATTGGATTCCCCCAAAGGTATTTTTTTGGGACCTTTCAATTCACCCGTGGTGATATAAAAAATTTCGTTAAGATAAAGTGAAGCTATCGAATGAACAAAGGCTGGCCCAAAGTCAAAAAAAAAACCCTATCTGTTATAGATTCGAGAAAAGGTATTTTTGGGCCCCCTTTAACCTGTGGACTAAAAATTGCTGTTAAATTAAAGGCAAGATTAAAAACAAATTGGAAGGGAAAATGAAAAAAAACCATATCTGATGATTCGATATAAATTTTTGGGACCTAAACCTCCGTTTTAAAATTGTGATTCTAATTTAATTTTTAATGGAATTCCAAAGGTAAGGGGAAAATGAAAAGAAATACTGAATGTTTATGTTTTCTGGAGTTTTTTTTTTAAAAGGTTTTCAGTTTCAGAAATTGGTTTTTTTAATATAATTTCAATGCCCAATTGTCTTTTGCAAATGTTTTTGGAAAAATTTTCGTGCAAGTCTAACTAAGTCTTGGTGAACTTTTCCAGTGTCCTTTTAGAGTTGTCTGTGTTCGCCCCGGGGCCCCCCCCCCCCCCCCTTTCCCCTCCGTGATTTATAGCGATAGATGTGCTTTAAAATAATCTAACTACCTAAAATCTTCCCAAGTCTAATCTAACAACAGCAATATAGAGGTTTCTCTGTGAAAAATAGTAGATTTCGCTGAGTAGTTGGAGACAGAGGCGCACGCCCCAATGTATGAAACGCTGAAGAGACTGGGAGAAAAGGGGAAAGGGCTGTTTATGTTAAAACAGGTCATTGATTTTTAGCCAATCGCAAAACCCTAAAAACCCAATCATGACGTCGCACACCACTCCCCTGCCTTTTTCTGTAAAGGGTTGTCTGGGCCCCCAAAATTTGGAGCGCCGAAAATGGGGGGCATTTAATAATTATGCGCAGTTTTTTTAACTTAATTATGGTGACCCAAAAAATCCGATTACCATAAAAAAAACCCTGCCGATTTAACTTTGTCGGTAAAAATCGCTCAAAACTAGTCAGGACTACGGATGAATAACCCCTCATTCCCCTCTATGTCCTGGAACAATTTCTGAAAAATCTGTCTGGGGAGGGGGTGGAGTCGTGGTGACTTCATCTCGCGGGCCCCCATAGTCCGGGGGGGGGCTGAAATGGGGGGGGAGGGGGACATTTTGGGGCAAAGCTTGCTGGTGAAAGGTGGATTTTCCCAGGTGACAGGGGGGAGGAGCAGGGCAGCTGGAGGAGTAGATGGAGGGGGGGGAAGCGAGGCGATGACCCCAATCACCGTGGGAGTGTACAAGTGGGATGGAGGGAGGGAGTCCCTCAGAGCACTTGTGCGATGGCCCGCAGAATGTGATTTTCCTGGTAGTGACAGCCCAAAAAGTCACCCCCCCACAGAGGGATGACTTCGGTCTCCCCTCTATTGGACCCCCCCCTACGGTCCAAATGGGAGCCCTTTTCCCCGCTGCTGAGAGGGAGGAAAACTCAAATACTATAGGGGAAAACCTCCGTAGGTTGGCCGCACCTAGTGGGCATCGTCCCTCCTCTGACAGGTCGACCGGGGGGGTTTTTTAGCGCTCATGAAACCCCCCGGGGCTGCTGGGGGAAGGGGGGGGGTTGGACAGTACCAGCTCCATCAGCAGCAACCTAATTTGGAGCCCCACTGATGAGCAGCTTCTTTCACCCACCTAGTGAGGAGGGCAGTGCCAGAACCCACAGCGTCAGAACCTGGAGCAGTCCCTGAACTAACAGGTGGTGGCCTACTTAGACAGCACTCTGCCACCTCAGTTAGAAGATCCGTTGGACTATTGGGCAGCACAACTGGATGTGTGGCCGCAACTTGCCGAGTTTGCAGTGGAGAAGCTGTCCTGCCCGGCCAGTAGTGTGGGCATCAGAGCGGGTGTTCAGTGCGGGGGGGACCATCGTTACCCCAAGGAGAACCCGTTGGGCCACGGGAAAGGTGGAACGACGGCCCGTTGTCAAGATGAATCAAGCGTGGATCGGCCAGGATTTCCACACACCAATGCCTTAGGCTCCAAATTACATCAGCCATGACGCCTCACCCAAACTTTGATAAATGATTCTGGATTTAAACTACCTACCTCAGCCACTATTCTGATGCTGCCACCCGTCTGATGCCACACATCTGCTGACAGTTTCTCCATCTGCCACCAACCATCTTTACCAGGCACTGGAATTGCCACCAATCTCCACACTCTGTCATTGTGCCACTGTCTGACCTCATGCTGCTCATGCTGTTGCTGGTGCCGTGACCTACAAACTCTGTCATTGTGCCACTCTGTGGCCTATTCCTGTTTGTGCCACCTCCACACTCTGTCATTGTGCCACTCTCTGACCTCATGCTGCTGCTGCTGTTGCTGGTGCCGTGACCTACACACTGTGTCAATGTGCCACTCTGTGGCCTACACCTGTTTTTTCCACCTCCAGAATGTCATTGTGCCACTTTCTGACCTCATGCTGCTGCTGTGGTTGCTGCCATGACCTACACACTCTGTCATTGTGCCACTGTTGCCTCATGCTGTGCTGTGTCTGCTGCCTGACCTACAAAACTGTGCCACTGTCTGACCTCAGCTCTGCTGTGGCTGCTTGCCGTGACCTACACACTCTGTCACTGTGCCACTCTGTGGCCTACTGATTTCCCCACCTGAGCCCTCAGCTTCTTTTTTCTCCAGCTGTCACTGTCCATGACTTTATCAGGCTACATTTCCCGCTTCAGTTTTTTTGGTCATTTTTGCCCTCTAAGTCCCAAAGGGAATTTTAAGTGAAGTGATTCTAAGAGAGGCGGCAGTCATATGCGTTTCATACTAAAACACAACATTGTATGAAGACCAAACCAAGCTCCCTCTGCATATTTAAGCATGGCACCCTACAGGCTCTGTACAGCCTGCAAATAGCTGTTTTTTAACTAGTGTTGCCTGTCTAAATAAAGAGAAGAACTGTGTATCTGAGCTGAGCTGTATTGAGAGAGACGTAGCACACGGCTTGCTCTAATGAGAGGCACTGAAACACTGATACTGAACAGGAAACACTGTTCTATGCAAAACGAGGTCATGTGATTTTTCCATCCAATGACAACCATACACATCACAGTCATGACGTTGTACACCCAGCTCACCCTGCTCTATGCTCGAAGCTGATTTGTTGGCCGCTAAAATGACAGGAAGCGCCGAAAATGCCGCAATATTAATAGATTATCTGCAGATTGACACCTAAAATATCGCGTGATCGGAAATTTCCGATCAGCCTAAAAATTGTGCCGATTTTAACTTTGTCGATTAAAATCACTGATCCCTAAAAGCCACACATCGATTTCTTGCTGCATGAGGCGGAGCAGTTCCTCCCCTGTGCGACTTCAGTCGCCGAGGCAAGCCAGGTGTAGAACTGCGTGATACTGCTGTGCCCAAAAAACATGGGTGGTATATGATGGAGCCAGCATCTTGTGGAGGGGGGGGGACATGAGGATGGTGGTGGTGGAAGAAGGAGGAGGACTTTAGGTTGCAGGAGCAAGCAGTTTAACAATTGGGGAGTAGAAAGCCGCTGTATCCTGTCACAAGTTGTTGGTGTGACTGGGCACGAAGCACCATTCACCCAGTGACCGTAAAGGACCATGTACTGGACCTGATCATAGTTATAGCTCCACACTTCCGCATTAGCGTGCAACTTGGTACAAACCGATTATCAAGGACTGGGCCCACCTTCGTCGTACATAATTCTGAAGGGCTGGTTACTGCCTTTATGCGAAAAGAGATTAAGCTTGGGAACTCTCACCTCGGCTTGGCACAAAGCCATGTAGTTCTCTGAATGGTGCAGAGTTACCATTTAGAAAATGAGGGACTATAGTATCAAACAATTGGACAGGAGGCACGAGTCAGCATCTGTCCCTTAGGTGGTTGGATGTCATGCTATAGTTCCTTGCAATTGCCTCGTTGATCGATGCTGGTGGCCATGTGTAGTGAGGAGCTGGATCATCTGGAACCGGGAGATGATGGCAAAGAGAAACAGTTCCCTTCTGTAGAGGTGGTGAGACTTGACTGGATGCAATGGGATGGATGCCACTGGGCACTGCTGCCTGCTGCGGCTGGCAGGATGGGACCATACCAATCGAGCCACGTTTCTCCCAGGCCACCAGATGGTGATGCTGCAGGTGTTGAACGGCAAGGCCTTGGTGCCCAACGTTTCGCTCCCTGGCCAAGCTTCACTTTCTGCCCACAGATTCTACATATTACCATATTCGGCTCCTCCGCTGTCTTAGCAATAGAACTGCTACACCGCGAGTAGCTGATTTTACTGCAGAGTGACTTACTTACCGCCCACTGCCACGTGAGGTCCTGTGCCACTACTTTCATTGGACCTGCCATAGCAGGTTTTCCTACCCAGTGGCAGTTTGGCTCCCCACCTCGCTGCTGGCTACCCGTGCTGACTTACGGCAACACTAACCCACTTGCTGGCTGCGCGGCTGGCCTGCGCGCATAGGCTGAACCGCTCTTCTCCATGGACGATGATGAAGCTCTTGCTTCACTCGGCTCCCAAGAGCTGGTCGGCTATCATCATCGGAATTTTTGTTTGATCTTCACTGCTCGTCCTCCATAAACGGTCTTGGTTTTGCAGAGGCTGAACCGCTCACAACATGACCTCTACCATGCACTCTCCTATCCATGCTTTAATGCCAGCTGCAAGAAGCAGGGGATTCAAGCCCCATTTCTTTGCTGCCATACTAGCTTGCTGCTTGTCCATCAAATTGTTCATCTTGCTGTAATAGTGGTGCTGAGCCAAGACCAATTGTAGATCTCTGGCTGAGGGAACTCCGGATGGTACAGAGGAAGGTTGAGGAAGGTGAGAGCACAGAGCTGTTCCCGGACCATGCTAATAAAAGGTTGTGTCTGCAGTTTCACCGAATCTTGTCTCGGGTTGACAGATGTCAAACTGGGAGGAAGTGGTGACCTAGTCAACAATCAGGACCCTTGGTTTGCTGTTCAACACCACGGTGCAGATGACACCTACAGTTCTGTCCTCACCCTGTGACCCTTGCCTGCGATGTCCCCTTTACTGTGCTGAGGACCTGAGGATGCTCCAGGAATGTATGTGCACATGCTATACGCATGTGAAGAGCCTGCCACCTCTACTGTCTGGCTTACTGTTTGTTCAAATTTTCCAGGACTCTGTTTAATGAAGATATTTGTATATGATAAATACACACCCTGTATTTGACTCCAAATGAACCCACTAACAGGCTTGGGTAAGCCTTGGATTTAAATTGTGCTACAGAAATCAGCAGGAAAAAATGAACTTGTATGTGGCGTGCTAAAACGGCGTGTATTTTACTGACTACAAAAGCAGAAACACTCTTAATTAACCTTCGGATATAAATTATGCTACAGGAATCACCAGGAGAAATTTCCTCGTCTTTGGTGTTGAAAAGCACAGTTTCTTTTACTGACTACAATAGCACAAACACGCTTAATTAACCCTTGGATATAAATTGCACAAAGAAAGTGAGCAGCAAAAAATTTAAAACTGGTATGTGGCTTGTAAAAAACGCTGTTTCTTTTACTGAATAAAAAGCAAAACAGGCTTAGACAAACCCTTGGACATTCAATGTTCTTCCACATATGGACCAGTTGTCATTAAAATGTATATGCAGCAGAATGGGGACCAAACTGGACTTCAATTACAAATACCCCACAAACTGAATTCAAAAATTTAGACAGAAGAGGAGCAGTCTTTGATATAAGCTGTGAACACCCCACAAATCGCTGTTTAAAAAACTTATTTCTTTGTGTGAGAAAACTACTCGACTAAATGCAGCTGCAGAACGGCGCAGAGAGAGGAGTGTGGAGCAGCCAGGTCACGTAACAGAATCCGCAGGTCTTGATTGGTCATCTCTGCACATGTCAGTGGAGGATGTTACTTTCTTCCTACCACAGTTTCTTTGCCCACATGTAACGCTTGTAGCTTGCCTGGCCATTTTATCAATTAAAAAAACACGCTTTGTTCCGCGAATTACCCCAAACTTCGACTTCGTTCAGAACCGAAGTTTTCCTTAAATTCTAAACGAAGTCCACTCGCCCATCTCTAGTTAAGATGATATTGATGATATTACTTTTATTCCTCAAAAATTGTTATTAGGTTGGGAACTGAGTTTATCCTCACACATAATATTTTTGAATTTGAATCTAAGGTTAACTACCAGCACATGGGACAGCCATGGGCACAACTTTTGTGCTTAGCTATGCAAATATCTTTATGAACACAAAAATGGCTTGTAAAGGACACATTGGCCAAGTATTAACATGATAATGCACAATACCTCCAAACATAATTTCTCAAAATAACAAGATATGCTATTGTTACATAATTACACAACACAAAAAGTGGACTAAAAACCGTAAACTAATATCAATAATTTTGTTAAAGATAAAACACAAACAATGATCAAAAAATGGGTGACTTCAAAATCACATTCATCTCCAACAATGTGATTACTACTAAAGCTTACGTTTTGGTTGCTTTCACATGGAGCATTTGTGGTGCGTTTTATGATGCATTTTTTGCAGAAATACACAGAAATTAATGCTATGTATTTTTGCAAATGCATAAAAAAGCACACCAAGAAATTCACCCAAAAATGCTCCATGTGAAAGCATCCTTAAGAAGTTGATAGCAATAATTTAATCGCTATGCAGTGTGCATTATGGCCAGTTCCACCACTTGAGGAGAATTATACTGAAGATAAATAAGAACATTGTCTTAAGAAAATTATTCAATTAGCAGATGCATGAGCCAGTGACTAACTGAATTTCTTTACAGCAAAGCAAAAGACCAAAAAGATTGAAGCAAACACAATATAGTTAAGTTACAGTTTAATTTCATAACAACTTATAGCGAGTCGCACAAAAATTCCAAAACATGCTAATTAAACATTTGCCCATCTTATACAATGACCTCCTTGTAAAGGGAAATGTGGTCTCAGAAAATTACCTATTGTTTAAATTGTGATTTTGTGCTAAGACTAATTTTAAGAATTTTGGGAGATTTTTTTTATTTCCATACCATTATCTGTATTTAAAGGGAATTTGTCATCAAAAATGACCTATTGTTTAACTCACGTTTTTATGTTAAACACAATTTTTAAGAATTTTTGGTTTATATTTAGTGTTGAGCGATTTTTATCGACCAAAGTTGATGAAAATCGGCAAGGTTTTTATGGTGATCGAAAATTTCAGATCATGCGATAATTAAGGTCAAAATCTGTGCACCATATATTAAGAGTCGCGCCTTTTTTCGGCGTTCCTGTAATTTTGGCGGCCAGCAAATCAGGATTAAGAATAGAGCAAGGTGAGATATGTGGGCGAGTCATGATTGGGATATGTATGGTTGCGATTGGCTGGAAAAATCACATAAATGTTTTACATAGACCAGCGCGTTTCCTGTTCAGTCTCAGTGTCTCTCAGCGTCTTATAGGGATAGGACCTGCACTCTGCCTGTGGCCAAAAACAGCTAGTGAAATTACAACTATTTTGCACAGAGAACCTCTACTATTAGCTGTGATCATTCCGAATTTTAGTTAGATAGAAATTTTGAAGCATTTTATGTAGTTAGCTAGAGTATTTTAAAGCAGCAATCTACCGCTGTAAAATTCACGGCGGTGGCGAGGGGGGGGGAGAGGGCCCGCGGGGAACACAGACAAGTCTATCTATAAAGAAACACTGGATAAAGTTCACCAAGACATTAGGGTAGACTATTTAGGCGTTGGAATATCTTTTTTATTAACAGTTTGCTATTCGAAATATTTCCTGGATATTGGCAGCCTGAACATTTATATTTGGATACACATCATTTATAGTAACTGCAGGTTCTCTTTGTTAGCTGCAAAACTCCACTTTTATTATCAGTATACATTTCAGATATAGGTGTTCATTTTCAATTTTACCATTCAACCTGTGACTGTTGATATATCCACCTGCAGTTAAATTACATTCCAGAACAATCTTGTAGTAGCACAGGTTGTTTGTTGCCAAAAAATTCCGTGTATCGTACGAAAACAAATCACAGTTTTTTTTAAAACATGGTGTTTTTTGACTTTTGCGCACCAGCATTGTTCATTGACGCGCATCTACGTAAATCTAAAACAGCAAATTCTATATTCACCACAGTGAATTGAAAGGTGCAATAAACATACCGTTTATTATATCAAAAACATAAACAGTACGTGTTTTTTGACTTTTGCATACCAGCATTGTTCATGAAGCAGATCTACGCTAAAATCTTAAAACCAGCATTTCTATATTCACCTACAGGTGAATTGAAGGTGCAAAATATAGGTTTATTATGCCAAAAAACATACCAGTTAGTGTTTTTGGACTTTTGCCGCAACCAGCATTGTTCATTGATGCTTGCATCTACGTAAATCTTTAATAACAGCAATGTCTATATTCACCACAGGTGAATTGAAAGGTGCAATAATATCGTTTTTTATATCAAAACATAAACAGTTACATGTTTTTTGACTTTTGCACACCCAAGCATTGTTAATTCGCGGGCAATCTACGTAAATCTTTAAAAATCAGCAATTCTATATTCATCATCAAGGGTGAATTGTGAAAGGTGCAAAAATGACAGTTTTATTATACCGAAACATAACAGATACGGTTTTTTGGACTTTTGCCCAGTCCAAGATTTGTTGATAGACACCTGCAGTCTTAAATTTGAAATCCAGTAATTTGTGTTTTGATTAGAGGGATTTGAGAATAGCTGTGATATTGCCGTCTTTTAATAAGAGACTTTCCAAAACTATTTCCATACCTTTCTAAAATTTTTATATTATGTACCATGGAGCGAAATGCAGGTGGGTAAGCGAGCAAGAGGGGGGTAGCACATGGAGGTTAGAGGTACGAGAGAAGGTGCTCATTCCCGTGCTGGCGACCAAGCACGTATGCCAGCGGATCGTCAAGTTGCAGGGACCGTCAGCCTGTACTTGCTGGGTCGGGCCCTGTGAATCTAAGTAACGAACATCGTCGCCAATCTGTCCTTCAGTGGTTAATGCAACTCCTGTCTTAGCAGTCTTACCTCCTCGTACCTCGCAGTCACGGCCACAAATGTCGTCATCGACATCATCTGCATACCGTCAACAATGTAGGCAGCCCAAATGTCAACTCGTGTACTACCCAATGTGGATAATCCATTGTCTGAAGTCCTCTTTGACTGACAAAAATGCGGTTGGGGTCAGAGGCATGTTTAAAAGATCAAGAGGATGATTTTGTCTGCTTCAGACGCAGTTACTGATGCATCAGAGGAGGTGAAGGCAAGCGGTCATTCGGCAAAATTCCCGGGCGGTTCGGCAAACGCCTTGCAGTGCCCCTTGCTTGTAGCCCGCAGCTCTCGATGCAGAAAGTCAGGAGACCAAGTCAGCTGTGTTGATGGATGAGGACATTGCGGATCAATCCTGGTCTTTTCCGCAGAATTGCTTGCGAGCGCTTCATCAGTGGACGACAGGAAGACGGATTGGGGTAGTGTCAAGACGCGTCACTCGCGCACTCAGCTAAGAGAGAGAGGCGCGGTCACGCGAAGTCCGCTGATATGATTCCGCACAAGACTTAGGTCAGAGCAATCCCCGCTCATCGCCTTATCGCCGTCAAAAAGGTGAGGAACCTCTCAAGCCTGTGCTTCTTTGGCAAGCCTCTGATTCAACCAGCGATGTCATATGCGCCTCTTGCCGTAAACGAATAAGTAGAGGCAAGAACCTTAAGTGTTTATCCACCACCAATATGTCTTGTCCATGCACGAATGCATGGTTTGAAATGGAGGCAACACTTGGCCAAAAAAGGCCAGACCCCCCCCCGACGCGGGGCCTGAACCACTGTTCACAACTTCTGTCATCCGCCTCCTCCTCCTCCACCACCACCAATGCGTTCCTCAGCTGCCCATGTCTCTTTTTCAGATCATGGATCAGGGATCAGCCTTCCGCTTCAGCCTCACCGTCGCCCGAGTACCAACAGCTCACCACCAGAGACCCATCCCTACCCCTTCTCCTTCCGCCAGTTTGGACGACCTGCAGCCGTACAGACGGCCAGTCTAGCAGCTAGCTTTCTGTTCTCCAGGTTTGGGAGCAGAAGAAACTCTTTAACCCAAACATCCCAAAGCCAAAAGCATGAATGTCGGGCACTGATAGGCTTTTGGCCTTGGAAATGTTTGCCTTTCCGTCTGGTGGGACACAGATGGTGTTCCGCCATGTCATGGGCCCTCGCCTGCCCCCATTACCGATGCCGAGCAGGCATTTCTTTGCCAGAAAAAGCCGTACCTGCCCTGGCCAGCCACGTGTCATCTAAAATTTCAAGCGCGTTGTTCTGCATACTGTGTCCGAAAAGTCATTATCAACACCGGACCATGGACTATTATGCACAGGACAAGGCCTCTATATCTCTGTCGACAGCTCACGGGGTGAGCTGTGGTGGATGTATCTGGGGTGACGGGGCTCTCAGGCTCGGCCGCACGGCTCTTCAAAAACCGCAGGGATGGTGCAGGGCTACTTTCCCCCAAGGTCCTCTGGTGGCATCGTGCCCAGTACACCAGGCCCGTGTTTGAAATTAATCTGCCTTGGAGACGTACACACACAGGTCAGGAGCTTGTGGACGGCTCCTAAGCAATCGAGACCGAGGCGCTCGGCTGGGTGACAAGAACCTTGTGCCAGGCAAGGTGGGGTGGATAACGGGGCAGAAATCTGCTGGCCGCCCCTTAAGAGTCGGTAGGCTGGGACCACATCCCTTGCTAGCTCCATTGTCATGAAACCTTGTCGTCCAGAAATTTTCTAATAGTGTTACCCGGGTCTGGACTGCCTGCTGAAGAAGGCATCGAGGTCTGCAGTTAGCACTTCCGCCGTTAGCACCCTGTTCGTCCCCGCTGGCTGCGTTGCAGAGTCAGCACGGCCTACCCGTCTAACCGTTCATTGTTGACGTTGGGCGAACACGTTGGGAATTCCACCCCCACATGCTCCAGCGATTGTGGCCGCAGCGCAATGCCATTACGCAGTCATGAAGTGGGACACATGGCCTTGACAAGCAGCGGTACGGACCTCGAACGGTGTTGAACCCCGAGAGTGGAGGCAGGTGAAAGTGCTTCATGCCACCATCCTTGCTCCAGTTTTGAAGAAGCCCATAATAAATGGTCAGTGCGGGACATTGCCCTTGTCAGCATGGAGCATTGTGGTGATCTTGAGTTCTGGTAACGATCGTTGGACACTCTGAAACAAACAGGTCCCGCCAGCGACGGAGGAGGAGACGGAACACAGATGCGGACAACGGAGCCTTTTCTCTCCTTCATATCTCACAAGGCCCGACAGTTTCAACAATTTTCATCGGTCTTTCATTTTGACAGTGGTTCGGGTCCAGAGCTAGTGCTAGGTGGCGCAATCAGCTCTCAGGGTGCATCACTCAGGCAAGTCAGGACTGTGTTGAATGCTGGTCGCCAAGGCAGCTGAGGAGGAGGAGGAGGAGGAGGAGGTGGAATTCACTAGGTCACCTATGTTACCGTCAGTCCCTGCTTGGTTAACAGTGGGGGGTCGAGTTGGGTGGCGGTGGTTGGTTGTGGTGTTGCTGCTGGGGGAGTAGGGCAAAGCGTCACATGTAGGGGCCACAAAAAAACAACAACAAAAAAACCAACACAACCATCAACAACAAAACCAAACAAAACAAAAACACAAACAAACCACCACCCCCAACAACATAAGACAAACAACAAAACAAAACAAAAAACACTTGGGAAATCAAAGGGCTCCATCTCTCACTTGAGTGCTTGGATGGCTCCATTTCCTCCAATTGACTTCGCATTAAGGCCATCAAAATGAACAACAGTTACTGGTGTGGGCCACCCTCTGGATCCCGGTACAAACAAACTCAGCACTTTCCTTCCACCCACACAAATAGAGAGAAAAATACAGAAATGGAGACTTTTGATTGATCAACTGGGAATCAGTATGCAAATCAAACTAACCCAAATACAAATTCAAACATTTTACTATACTCATAATTATCCTACTTTAATTTCTCCTCATTCCTTATTCTCCTCACCATTTATCAATTCCAAAATCTACCACACACCCCACTCCCACACATTACACCCCACCTCCCTCCATGAATCTGAAACACACCTACCAGATACCCATCGTATTTATTAATATTAACTCTGTTTAATGTGCTCTATTGAGTTCATTATGTGATTAGGTATAGAGTATGCATTGTATGTACGTATATATTATAGTGATTGTGAAGAATTTTATGAATACATTGTATATATATATTCCCCCTCCCCGCCCGCTACCCTCCACCACACTCCCACGCTCTCTCCAAAAAAGATATGTAGTTACTTATATTTAGTTTAATAAATAGAGAGATATATATACAAGAATCGCCCACTCCTCCACCCGAGAGTTACACCCACCCCCACCCCTCCGCCCCCCGCCCCCCACCCGCACTCTCTCTCTGCCATCGCACTCCGCCCACTCACACTCACTCACGCCACTCTTCACGCTAGTGGTGTTATTTAGGTTTTGTGTGGTGTGTTTGTTTTTAGTGATCTTGGGTAGTAATATGTCATTATATATTTAAGATTTATAGCACACACACGCTGGAAGAGTACTTACAGACCAACCGCATCCGGCTTTTCCACAGATACTCTTTTGTCTCGCTTTGGGCCTTTAACAATATGAATCAGGAATATGGCGTATTACTTGTTTGGTGTGTGTGGTTAGTTGTTCCTTTTGTTTAGACCCCCCAAATTTGCCGATGGATCACCTTATGATAGTTGCCAGGTTACTACTTTACAAACATATACTTCTTTCAACAAAATTAGCAAATAAGTGGATCCTCATTGATAAAGACTTGTCTCTAAGTTTGACCTCTCTCACGAGAGTAATAGAGTAGTGTCCGTATAGAGATATTTGTGGTGTGGTGAGGTGAGGTTGTTTGTGTTGATGTTCGTGTGTCTCTTATGGAATCTCGTTGAACAGTTCTTTTCTGTTACGTGCTCGCACGTCGCTCGCCGTCGATAAGTTAGAGAGAGAGAGAGTACTGGAGATGGTTCCCCTCTCGCGATTTTGGTCGAGTGCTGTACTATTGATAGCGCACCAGTAGTCTGGGGTTGTTAGGGGACTACATGTGTAATTACGCACCTCGCAGATAGATGCTGTTTGTTCAGCTCGCGTTTGGTGAGAGATTGGACGCGCTCTCTCTACTCGTTTTTTGTGTGTGTGTTGAACCGCGCGCCTCGCCACTCGCTCGCATGTGTTATGTGTGTGAACTCAGCACTGCTCTCCTCTCCGCTCGCGTCTTGCGGCGCACTATTGTGTGTTGGTTGTGGTGGGAACAGAAATGTGGCTTCTAAGTGGATTTCTACCTCACTCAATTTTTAATACGTGGATGAGAAGTCATATTATAATTTTTTTTGGGGTCATGTAGCTGTGAATGTACAGCAATAATCTTGCTCCTTTGGAACAGAAATGTGGCTTCTTAAGTGGCAGATTTCTCCCTCTCAATTTTTTAAAGTGGATGAGAAATTCATTTTTATAATTTTTTGGTGGTTCTATGCTGCTTTGATAATCGCAGCAATACTACAGGTCTATTAGATCAAAAAAAATGTTGTTTCTAATCAGACTTTTGTTCAGTTTTCACAATTGACAAAAGTGGCTCAAGGGTCAGAATTTGAATTTTTGGGGGCGAATATTTGCTTTTGATATGGCAGCAATACTACTGGTCACTATTCTAAAAAAATTTTTTGGTTGTTTCTTAATACTGACATTTGTTCTTCCACAATTGTCAAAAGCGGTCTTCATGGGTCATGCTTTGAATTTTTGGGGGCATTCTTGCTGTGACATGCAGCTAACTAGAGGTCCGTATTCTAAAATATGTGTTTTCTATCAGGAACACATTCTGTTCTTCACAATTGTCCTAAAGTGGCTTATGGTCATGCTTTGATTTGTTTGGGGCATTTTGCTGTGCACATGCGCTATAACTACAGGTCCTCTATTCTTTATAAAAAATTTGTTTCTTAACAGACATTTGGTCATTACTACAATTGTCCTCATAGTGGCTCTAGGGTCATGCTTTGATTTTTGGGGGATTTTTGCGGTGACATGCAAGGCTATACTAGTACGGTCACTTTTCTAAAAAATGTTTGTTTTAACAGACTTTTGTTCTTCACAATTGTTCAAAGTGGCTCAAGGGTCAATGCTCTTTTGAATTTTTGGGGGCCAATTTTGACTGTGACATGCAGCCTATATACTGGTACTTTTCTAAAAATAAATGTTGTTTCTAACGATCAATTGTTCTTCAACAATTGTCAAGATGTGGCTCAAGGTGATGGTGCTGTCCAGAAAAGAAAAGGATAATTAGGAAGGACACTGTTAATGGAAATTAATTGCATAAATGACTTGTATTTTGCAAGATGCTTTAACATAGACTATCAATCCCTGTAATTTGGACAACCACAGTTTATATATTCTATTGGAAAAAAATAGAGAAACAAATGTCATATGGTGGTATTCCTTCATATTTTAAAAATGTGTTTTCTAGATTCAAAGTACTAAAAACTCTGCATGTTCAAAATAGCTGTTAAAAAATTCCTCTGAATTGTAACAAGGGAGTGTACAGGAAAAATTGACCAGATTGGTAGGTTATTCAGAGGACATGGAGTATGGAGCACGGACAGAGTAACAATGTACAGAGACCTATTTCCTCCAAGAATTGAGTAGATAACTGTGAAAATCAGAATGCAACAAGATAAAGGGCAACCTGGGTGTAACAGGAGCGTTATCACACCAGTATTTCGACCAAGTGGAAGCTCTAACTTGGTCCACACTCCTACGGAGGGACAAGCGCTACCCAGGTATGGGACTGTGTACTGAGGAAGGCTGGAGTTTCTCACACTTCCGCTTGGCACCTGCTTCAGCACGGACAGTTTTCGTGGCTGAGTCCATCAGGCATTTTAAACCTTGCATGTTAATTGATGAGGACGCCAGCCTGGGGCTATCACCGCATACCTATCTGCTAACTCCGGCCCTGGGTCAATCGCTTGTGGCCCAGGACAGGTACTAGTCATATGTCCAGTGAAAACTAAAAATCAATTGTTGGTGGGTTGAAAGACTCCTTTTTCCGGCATTTTTAAATTGTGGGGGTCATGAAGGTTTGCGGGCCTCTATGCTGTGTCCCCAGGACTGGGTTTATTCAATGGCTCCAGTTTCAAAGTAAGATGATGGTTCAAAACTCTTACTGCCTTCTGGCTACCTTTTCAATTTGTGGGTGATGCAGGTTTTAAGGGTTCAGCTGTGGTACTAAGACAGGGATAGTGAATGGTCTGTGATTTATAACCTAAGTGTGTTGTCTAAGATGTAGCACGTATCCATTTGACTGTTAGTGGAATGTTTAATATTTCAGCACTTCTACAAGCCTTGTTGGGTGTAGATAATTGAAGGTGTTGTTGCTCATCCCATAGACTTTAATGGTCATCGCTCATAATCGACGCTCACTATCGAAAAACCTTATCGATAGCGGCCCTATCGACTAATCGATCGATCTCGATAGCCAACGCAATCGCTCAACACTAAGTTATATTTATTTTTAATTTTCCATTTTCACTTTAAATATTTTTTGAATAATCTTAAGTCCTGCAGTTTTCACTTTGGCCACTAAGCCTGATAACAGTCTGCACTTCCTGCCCTAAGATAAAAATTTTCAGCAGTGTGTTCCATTATTAACACAAGTAGGGTCAAAATGAAAGGAGACCCAGTGTGAATAGAATAACACAAAATCCACCGGCCCACAGAGGAGAGGTCACAGCTCTACCACCCTCCTCCCTGCAGAGTGAATTCTTCCTAGGTCACACAGCATGACTAAAAAACTGTCCTATTTAAGTCTATGGGACAGAAACGTATTAAGACTCCTTGTGCATGAAGCTGCTGTAAAGAAATCTCTCTGACTGCTGTTAAAGCTGTGAAAAACAAGGCCTAGTGGCCAAAGTTAAAACTGCAGGACTTAAGAATTATTAAAAAATATTGAAAGTGATATGAAAAATTTAAAAGAAATATAAACAAAAATTCTTAAAAAATGTCTTTAACATACAAACGTGAGTTAAACAATAATTAATTTTTGATGACACATTCCCTTTGTAAGGGATCCGTCAGGGGCGCACGAACAGACACAGACAGCGTGAGGCCCTGACACGGGATCCCAACCCCTGTCCCTGCCTTTTTGGGGTGCCCGACTCCTTAATAGGTCGGCACCAACAGAAACTGAACACTATACTGAATAGCGTGGAAACACAAGACGCAGACAAACAATACAAACACAATAAGGGATGGTCAACCCAAGCCAAGGGTCGGTAACTATCGGGAACGCGGTACAAAGTCAAAAGGGCAGAAGAATAAACGTAAAACAAGCAGAGTAAGATAACCAGGGAGGCACAGAAAAAAGGGAGGGCGAGTTATAGGCAGAAAAAAACCAATATAACAGGCAAGGAGAAGAGACAGAAAAACCCCTTAAATACCTTCCAGGAAAAACAAAGGACAAAGGCAATAGGAGGAAGAAACAAAAGACCAGATAGGAAGGTAGAGTGTCAATCACCAGGAGCAAGGAGCCAGGTTAACCCGTAGAGTGCTGGACGATTCCTGGCCCGGCGTTGGGCCGGGAAATTCAATCAAGATAGCAGGGAAGAAAACCCAGTTCACACTAGTAAACACAAATGTAGACACTATGTCAGAAACCAAGGCTTACGTCGCAACGGCCGTGGCCGGCGACCAGAACTCAAAGCTGGGGTTCTTTCTGGCATGATCATGACAGTACCCACCCCTTTATGAGGGGCCACCGGACCCTCAACGTCCTCTATGTTTAGCAAATGGACCTGGTGAATTCTTTCCTTTTCCGCTTGGGGGATGTTTTGCAGATGAGACTCGGAGGGGGGACATATTTTGGTCTGGTTCGGCGGTTTTTACTAGTTTTTTTTTTTTTTATTTGGCCTTTTTTTATAGTCTTTTGACTCCTAGCCCAGACTGTGCACAGTTGATTAATGGCGGTTTCTATTTTAGTTTTATCACCTGTAGTGGCAGAATACGTGAAGTGGGAACCATCGTCACGGCAAAAGCGGGCCAGCTTGGGAGGAGCAGAATTTTGTGAACTGGTAGTTGAGGACACAAAACCCTGAAGGCAAGGGGGTTGACCACTACTCCCGAGAAAGAATATTTTCAGGTTTCTCAATTGACAGATGCATAGATTCCCCGTTCGGGGCAGACGAGTTGAGCTTTGCCCCCGGAGGGAGGTCTATAGGACAACAGCAGGCTGGTGTGGAGGCAGATGTTCCCAACATCCCCACATCAAAGACGCTAGAATTACATTCTGAAATATCATGAGCATTAATTTACAGCACACACCAAGGGATGCACTGTCTTTGAATGAGCACCACATGAGTCACCCATTTGATAAACTCGGTGGTTCTCCAGTTGAACAACGGATTATGGAGGGGGAGCCAGGGCAACCAAAAATAATATCTGCAGAGAGTTTCTCCATGACAAAAAAATAAAAGTTTTTCAGTATGCAAACTCCCAAAACATTTAAAGTGCCCTCAGCAGTACAAAATTTTATTTTTCCCTCCGGTTAGTGAGGTAGAATCTACACCTGAAACAAAAATGGAGACCACAAAGCAACAAGTTCCAAACCCCAAGGCTTTAGCAACAGCCATACTATGAAATTAGCAGCTGCAACCCGAGTCAATCAGGGCACGACAAGCAAAAGTCTTGGAGCTAGAAATAAGGTACGGGCAAAAAAAAACTGGTTTCAGAGTTAGGAGGTCCCTGTACATCGAGTTCCCTTTCCTGGAAATTGTGCAGACGTCGGTGTTACCTTGGGGTGAATTAGGCCTAATAGGACAGTCTCTCAGGAAATGGTCAGGCTTCCCGCAATAAAGGAACAAGGCGTTTCCAAACGGTGTCTCCTCCTGGTGGCAGCAGACGTTTAAAACCCAACACCATGGGTTCTTTTCCAGAAGACTGAGAGGGAGATGGGAGAGAAGAACTCTCAAAGAAGGAAGAAGCAGGTTTACAGGAAAACCTGACTTGAGCTGAAAAAGTTAAACCCCCCTTGCTTTTCCCTGCGTCTCTCCCTTAGTCCCTTTTGTCAATAGTCACAGCTAGAGTATAAAGTCACTCGGGTCTCAGGGATTGGATGGCTGACCATAGCATCCTTTACGGCATCAGACAGTCCTTGTCTGAAAAGGGTCTTCAGAGGTTGGTCAGACCACCCCGGCAAGTACACCATTGGGCGGAACTCGGAAAGTAGTCTTCAGCCGAGCGGCAGCCCTGCTGAATAGCTAGCAAATGAGTCTCCGCCCATGCCACACGGTTGGGGTTATCATAAACCTCTCCTAAAGCCAAAAAAAATCTGTCCATAGATCTCCACTCAGGGGGTTCCGAGGGTATAGCTAATGCCCAATCCTGAGGTGGGCCCTGGAGGAGAGACACAACAACTGCACTCTCTTCAGGCCTCAGTGGGAAAATAGTTGAAGCGGGAAAAAATAATTACAGATTCCTAAAGGTTCGGAACCCGTCAGGAATTTCCGTCAAAGCGATCAGGAAGAAGCATCTTAGTCTTATGCTATGCTAGGATCCACAAAAAACAGGGGCAGGTAGGGACACAGACGGGGCGGCAAGGGCCCGGGTACCGGGTTAGTTATGCATCCAGAAAGCTGCGAGACTTGATTAATAACCCCGCCATGCCTGAAGCTGAGTTTGTCAACTCATCCAAGCGGTCGGTGACCGCAAGTCGGTACTCATATTGAACCACGAGGAGAGTCACTGGGGTAGGGCCTGTTATAATGTAAGGGATCCGGCAGGGGCGCAGGAACAGACACAGACAGCGTGAGGCCCTGACACTGATCCCAACCCCTGTCCCTGCCTTTTGGGGTGCTCGACTCCTTAATAGGTCGGCCCCAACCAGAAGACTAAAAACTATACTGAATAGGTGGAAACACAAGATGCAGACAAACAATACAAACACAATAAGGGATGGTCAAGCAGCCAAGTCGGTAACTATCGGGAACGCGGTACAAAGTCAGAAGGCAGAAGAATAAACTGAAACAAGCAGAGTAAGATAACCAGGGAGGCACAGAATAAAGAGTCGAGTTATAGGCAGAAACAAACCAATATAACAGCAAGGAGAAGAGACAGAAGAACCCTAAATACCTTCCAGGAGAACTAAGGACAAAGGCAATAGGAGGAAGAAACAAAAGACCAGATAGGAAGGTAGAGCTGTCAATCACCAGGAGCAAGGAGCCAGGTTAACCCGTAGAGTGCTGGACGATTCCTGGCCCGGGCGTTGGCCAGGAATCAATCAAGATGAGGAAGAAAACCCAGTTCACACTAGTGAACACAAATGTAGACACTATGTCAGAAACCATGGCTTACGTCGCAACGGCCGTGGCTGGCGACCAGAACTCAAAGCTGGGGTTCTTTCTGGCATGATCATGACACCCTTTAAAACAATTCCTGAAATCCTACAGTTTTCATTCTGCTTACTAAGCCTAATTATAGACTGATGTTTTCTGGTGGGCAGAGATAACTTTTCAGAAATGTTCTCATTATTATCACAGAAAAGATTGTGATATAAATATTGCAGCTTTTTACCATTCACAATAGATTATTGCCATAACTCATCGTTTGTCCCATCACTGCACAATGACTTATTCCCAGGTAACAGGAAATGTCTAGAAACTCTCCCATAGAAGTCAGTAAGTAAGCTCCTGTTTACAGAATCCCATGTACATGTAGCTGTAATTAGACATATCTCTAAATATTAATAAAAGCAACTCAAACAAGATGGCAACCCCCATAATCTTAAACAAAAACAGAACTAAAAAAATCTACAAACAGAAAACAAAAACAGCTTAAAAGAAAGGAATATGTATCATTATCTGGCTTTATTTATTTTTATTTTTTTTTTTAAGTGTTGGTCCACATTCTCATTAATGCTGCTTTTAGTCTCCGCTAATATAATCTATTACCTAGCCTATTTCTTTTTACAGTAAACAGGTTTGATCTGGAACCTTTTTAAATGTACCTAGGTGTTACTGTATGCTGTTTACTTGTGCTACTACTAAGCATGCACATACTTTCATTGCTACACATAAACGGCAAAGCATGTGAACACCAACACTCACTTTTGGGTCTGACTCCAAAAAAATAACGCTATCAGCAACCACAGCGTTCATCCTACTGCTTTACTAATGGAAGCAAAAGCAGCGCTCACTATACAAAAGCTATACCCAAAACTAAAGTTCTGTATGTATGCACACACAAGTTCAGTTGCTAAGCCTTTATTACCCATTTCATTGTTTATTTGTGTTTTGTTTTTCTTGCCTTGTATTTTGGCCATTCTGCCTTGTTGAAGTTCCTATGTAATTTATCTATGTTATTACAATATTGTCATCATATCACTAATTACGTTATTGTGATATTTTTGATAACTTTTTGGACTCATTTATTGATGCTCTCTTTATGTATTTGTCTTTGTAATGAATTTTAATCTATTGGTCAGTCATCTTTAACTTCATATTTTTAATAGCAATTTCAACACATTACACCAAGACTTATTTAATAAAAAAGTACACAGCATAAAAGGTTTGATGTCCCGTGTACATACCACATCAAAACCACAATAAGCCTAGAAGCATGGCCCCTACAGTTATCCCTACTCCCCTTGTTTTGTGCATCTTTGATTGTTCCATATTGTGAGCCTATGGCATGGAGGGAAATAAAGTTGATAGCACCAACTAAGGCTATGTCTACACAGCATGCAAAAACATTGTATTGTCGGTGGTTTTAGAATTCTAAAACTGCTAAAAATCTGACGTTTTTGTATGCCCATAGACTTTAAGAGAAAAAAACAACTGTAGTCTACACAGGTCGTTTTTTTTCTGCTCGTTTTCTGGCGCCAGCGTATTTAGGAACTTGTTGCTAAATACACCAGCGCTTTGAGTTTTGGTGTTGATTTTCCATACAATCAATTGTATGGGCCAATGGCAAAAAAAAGAGTAACAAAAATCGCGCTCGTAGTTCGGTAAAACAAAAGGTTGACTTTCCAATGGTTTTTGTCCGATGCTGTATGGATCTAGCCTAAATGCTTTTTATTATTGCACCTACTGCACAACTCCATTAGTTGAACAAAACCACATTATTGTGTGGTTATGTGCTGTGTGGAGAGGAAACCACTCTTGTAGTTTGCTGAGATTGGCTACATGAGTTCATCAGTGAAATAGTAATATCAACAGAAAACTTATGTGTCCATTAGCAGCTGTCTGTAGGCATAGTTTTGTCTGCCACAGCTACCAGTAGAAACATTTATAAAGAGATCAAAGATCTATCCAATAGAAATCAGGCGATATGTACACTAGTTAATTAGCTAAGCATTCCTACAGTTTTGAGAACTAAATCGTTTTTTTTTTTTTATGTAAGGCTGACTAATTTTTAAAAAAAATTGAATACTTCTCCCCAGCACGGAAGATCTATAAAAGCAAAAAATACCTCTATTAAAAGGGGCATAGGAATTTTTTTTGTCAGATCAATTCGACAAAAAAATAATTGTGCCATACTATATTAGATGAGTTTGTAGACATAATCATGTCTGTAAACATTGGCCATTGTTTGGTCATTAGATGATTCGAAAGTGAAAACTTTTCTCCCTCAAGGAAGGTTTAGATTTTATTCCAAGCATATAATAATGACTATACTTGTTTATTGTCTTATAAATCCAGACACAAATGTAAAACTGTGTTGTTAGGGTAAATGACCTTATTTTGCATCACTGTTAGATTAATTCAGCTTTAAAAATAATTAGATGCATTAGGTTTTAAATCACAACATAGCATAAAATCAATGCAATTAAATTACTCATAGATTCATAAAGATATTATTTTGTATCTTATGAGCAAGCTTTTCATTCTAAAATACATTGCAGGTAATCTATCATGTCTGTCTGTCCCAGTCACACTAAAGTGAATTTATTTTAATTTCATATAAAGCCCTTAGCAAAATGAATCTTGCATTGACTGTAGAGTGTTAAATGCTGTGCGGAGGAAAGCTTTCCTCTGCACAACAGTAAGAGCTGAATACTAAGTCACATCTGCACATTTTTGCAGATATTTATTCTGAAACAATTGTGTACATGGTTTCCATATCAATACCCTCCGATAGTAAAGGTGCAACCCCCATATCTACTCAAACAGCAGGTGGGCCCAATTAACAAAGGAAAGGTCAAGATAGTACCAGCTGCTGAACACACATGTAAACCTTTCCAGTGACAGATTCAGCAGAAGACGGCTCACGTTCTTTTTTCATATTCATCAAATTTCTTTCTGTTATATATGAAAATAATACATTCGTGACAGATCAGATATTTCTGTTCTTCTTAATTGATCAAACACAAGTTTTGATTTATACTGTTAACCAGCTTCTCTTAAGTCTATAAACAGCACAATAATGAATAATTCTACCACTGTAAACTAGTAGGACAGATGGAAATATGAAAAATTTAATTAATAAGTTATACCCCGACTACATTATAAAGGCTGTTCCTGACCCTTTCGTCCCTTTTAAATAATTGTAAAGTTCTGCATCTTGGTTCTAATAATCTGCAGGCATCATACAGTATGTCCTAAGGGGGAAAAAAACAGGAGAATCGCTTGCTGAGAAGGATTTTGGCATACTTGTAAATCATAGATTACAGAAAAGCATGCAGTGTCAATCAGCTGCCTCTAAGGCCAGCAGGATTTTAGTGCGTATTAAAAAAGGCATGGACTCCAGGGACAGTGATTTAATATTACTGCTATTTAAAGCATTGGTGCGGCCTCACTTGGAAAATGCTGTTCAGGTTTGGGCTCCAGTTTATAGAAAGGATGTAATGGAGCTAGAGAGAGTACAAAGATGAGCAACCAAACTAATAAGGGGAATGGAGCATCTTAGTCATGAGGAGAGGTTAAAAGAATTAAATCTTGAGAAAAGATGGCTCTGGGGAGACATGATTAATTTATATAAGTATATAAATAGTCCACAATTTACAGAAAAAAATGGACATTAATTTCTCAATGAAAAAACTGAAACACGGCCATACTCACAGCTCAAAGGCTGGAAAGAGACTGAACCCAGCAGAGAGGCAACACCAGCCCCCATGCTACTTAAGAAAAATACACAGGTGCATCTGATTGCTAGGCAGTAGCCCATACATCTCACCACTAGGGAGCAACCAGACTGCACATTAAATTGACACATATTCACACAGCATGCAAAAAAGCCACAGTACAATACATTGAGAGACTACATAAATGCAAGAATATCCGTAAGACAACCGCTCACACGCCTTCAATGTATGAAGGAGGCGGTTGCTGGTATTCTAATTGCATATAGATAAAACGATAAACGGGTGCCAGTATTATAAAAAACGTGTGCTACACCATAATGGCTCACAGCCTGTTACGCCATTACTATTCGATTGGGCAGGCTGCCCAGCACTTCCGGAGTGTCCAACACAAAATACAGACATCCTATGCTCTTTAGTACTGTTGGCCAAAAAAAATTCAAATACTGGAAATATATCAAATATGAGGTATTAGTTGATACAGTGGCCACTATATGCAAGTTTGCAAGCCCCGTCACGGCTCCTCCTTTCTTTCAAGTCCCTACACTCACAATTTACAGAAAAAATGGGATATTAATTTTGCAAAGAAAAAACAGAAACACGGCCATACTCACAGCTCAAAGGCTAGAATGAGACTGAACCCAGCAGAGAGGCAACACCAGCCACCATGCTACTTAAGAAAAATACACAGGTGCATCTGATTGCTAGGAAGTAGCCCATACATCTCACCACTAGGGAGCAACCAGACTGCACATTAAATTGACACATATTCACACAGCATTGACATAAAATATATATGTACAATAATTAGAGATGGGCGAATTTCTCAAAAATTTGATTCGGTGACTCCGCCGAATTTTCCGACAAAATTCGTTTTGGTCTGAATCGTGTTGAAAAACAGCTATTTCCAGGCTGCATAGAGCCTGCAGGGTGCTGTAGAACGTTGTGCCATGCTTAAATATGCAGAGGGAGCTTTGTTTGGTCTTCATACAATGTTGTGTTTTAGTATAACACGCATATGACTGCCGCCGCTCTTAGAATCGCTTCACTATAAAATTCCCTGGGCATTTAAGAGGGCAAAACTGACCAGAAATCTGAAGCGGGAATGTAGCCTGATAAAGTCATGGCAGCGACCGCTGGAAAAAAAAACAAGTTGAGGGCTCAGTAGGCAACATCAGTGACAGAGTTTGGAGGTGACGGCGGCAGCCACAGCAGCATGAGGTCAGAGAGTGGCACAATGACATTCTGGAGGTGGCAAAAACAGGAGTAGGACACAGAGTGGCACAATGTCAGAGTGTGGAGGTTACGGGAGCAGCCACAGCAGCAGCATGAGGTCAGACAGTGGCAAAATGACATTCTGGAGGTGGCAAAAACAGGAGTAGGCCACAGATTGGCACAATTTCACAGTGTGAAGGTCACGGCAGCAGCCACATCAGCAGCATGAGGTCAGACAGTGGCACAATGACACAGTGTGGAGATCACGGCATCAACAGCAGCAGGAGCATGAGGTCAGAGAGTGGCACAATGACACAGTGTGGAGGTGGCACAAACAGGAGTAGGCAACAGAGTGGCACAATGACAGAGTGTGTAGGTCACAGCAGCAGACAGCAGCAGCATGAGGTCAGCGAGTGGCACAATGACAGAGTGTGGAGTTGGCAAAAACAGGAGTAGGCCACAGAGTGGCACAATGACAGAGTGTGTAGGTCACGGCACCAGCCATAGCAGTAGCAAGAGGTCAGACAGTGGCCCAATGACACAGTGTGGAGGTCACGGCATCAACAGCAGCAGCTGCATGAGGTCAGAGAGTGGCACAATGACAGAGTGTGGAGGTCACGGTAGCAGTCACAGCAGCAGCATGAGGTCAGAGAGTGGCACAATGACACAGTGTGGAGGTGGCAAAAACAGGAGTAGGCCACAGAGGGACACAATGACAGAGTGTGTAGGTCACGGCAGCAGCCACAGCAGCAGCTTGAGGTCAGACAGTGGCACAATGACAGAGTGTGTAGGTCACGACAGCAGCCACACCAGCAGCATGAGGTCAGAGAGTGGCACAATGACAGAGTGTGGAGGTCACGGCAGCAGCCACAGTAGCAGCATGAGGTCAGAGAGTGGCACAATGACACAGTGTTGAGTTGTCGGCATCAACAGCAGCAGCAGCAGCATGAGGTCAGATAGTGGCACAATGACAGAGTGTGGAGGTCACGGCAGCAGCCACAGCAGCAGCATGAGGTCAGAGAGTGGCACAATGACACAGTGTGGAGTTGACGGCATCAAAAGCAGCAACATCATGAGGTCAGAGAGTGGCACAATGACAGAGTGTGGAGGTCACGGCAGCAGTCACAGCAGCAGCATGAGGTCAGGCAGTGGCACAATGACATTCTGGAGGTGGCAAATCAGTAGTAGGCCAAAGAGTGTCACAATGACAGAGAGTGGAGGTCACGGCAGCAGCAGCATGAGGTCAGAGAGTGGCACAATGACACAGTGTAGAGGGGCACGCAGCAGCCACAGCAGCAGCATGAGGTCAGGCAGTGGCACAATGACATTCTGGAGGTGGCAAAACAGTAGTAGGCCACAGAGTGGCACAATGACAGAAAGTGGAAGTGACAGCAGCAACAGCATGAGGTCAGAGAGTGGCACAATGACAGGGTGTGGAGGTGACCGCAGCAGCAACAACAGCAGCATCAGCATGAGGTCAGAGAGTTGCACAATGACACAGTGTGGAGGTGGGTGGCAATACCAGTCCCTGGTAAAGATGGTGGTAGGCAGATGGAGAAACTGGCAGCAGATGTGTGGCATCAGGCGGGTGGCGGCATCAGAATAGTGGCTGAGGGAGGAAGTTTGAACCCAGACTAATTTCTCACAGTTTGGGTGAGGCGTCATGGCTGATGTAATCTGATGCCTAAGGCATTTGTGTGTGGAAATCCTGGCCGATCCATGCCTGATTCATCATGACAAAGGTCAGTCGTTCCACATTTCCCGTGGACAAGCGGGTTCTCCTTGGAGTAACGATGGCCGCTGCCGCACTGAACACCCGCTCTGATGCCACACTACTGGCCGCGCAGGACAGCTTCTCCACTGCAAACTCGGCAAGTTGTGGCCACACATCCAGTTTGGCTGCCCAGTAGTCCAGTGGATCTTCTTACTGGGGTGGCAGAATGCTGTCCAAGTAGGCCACGACCATTTGGTTCAGGGTCTGCTCCAGGTCCTGCTGCTGCTGGCGACTGTCCTCCTCACTAGGTGGGTGAAGGAAGCTGCTCATCAGTGACTCCAGACTTAGGTTGCTGCTGATGGAGCTGGTGCTGCTCCTACCCCCCCCCCCCCACCTTTCCCCAGCAGCCGCGGCAGTAGTATGTGAGCGGCCAATTGACTACGGAGGATTTCCCTATAGTATTTGAGTTTGTCCTCCCACTCAGCAGCAGGGGAAAAGGCTCACAATTTGGCGCGGTTGGGAGGGTCCAAAAGGGTGGAGAGCTAGAAGTCATCCCTCTGCCGGATGCTGACTATTCGGCTGTCACTAGCCAGGCAAATCAGCATGCTGCGGACCATCTGAACAAGTGACTCCGAGGGGCTCCCTGCCTCCATCTCCACTGTATACTGCCATGGTGCTTGCCGGTCATCTGCCTCGTCTTCCTCATCTCCATCTACCTCCTCCAGCTGCTCCTGCTCCTCCTATTTTGTCACCTGGGTAGAAAATCCACTCATTTCACCAGACAGTGCTTCTGCTCCAATGTACTCCTCCTCCTCCTCCTCCTCCAGTTCAATCCCCACCGGACTCATGTGGCCGTGAGATGTAGTCGCCACGTCTCCAGTCCCCTGCCCAGACAGAATTTTCAGCATCTGTTCCAGGACATGAAGCAGTGGAATGACGTTATTCATCCTGCAGTCCTGGCAACTGACAAATAACGTCGCCTCCTCGAATGGCCTCAGCAAACGGCACATGTCACGCATGAGCTGCCACTGGCTGATATCAAAGATACACAGGGAAGTACTCCTGTCCGCCTGGATCATCAAGAAATCGTTAATGGCCTTTCTTTGTTCATACAGTCAGTCCAACATGTGCAGGCTGGAATTCCAGCGGGTGGAAACATCGCATATCAGAGTATGTTGGGGGAGGCCTTTCTGCCACTGCAACTCGAGGAGGGTGTTCCTGGCTTTGTAGGAATGGATATAGTGCATGCACAGTTTCCTGGCCGTTTTCAGAATCTTCTAAAGATCGGTGAAAGACTTCAGGAACCTTTTCACAACCAGATTGAACACATGCGCCATGCAGGGCGCATGGACCATCCATCCTCAGTGCAGCGCGGACACCATGTTGCTCCCATTGTCCGTCACCATGCTTCCAGTTTGCAGTTGGCGCAGAGAAAGCCACACATCGATTTCTTGCTGAATGACGCGGAGCAGTTCCTCCCATGTGTGACTTTGTTCGCCAAGGCAAGCCAGGTGTAGAACTGCGTGACACCGCTGTGCCCTACACATGTGGTATGATGGAGCAGAACTTGTGGAGGCTGAGATGGTGGTGATGGTAGAGGAGGAGGAGGCGGACATTGGCGCAGGATCCGCAGTTTGACAACGTGGAGGAGAAAGCGGCGTCTCCTGGCCACGTTGTTGGTGTGCCTGGGCAGGAAGCACATTCACCCAGTGGGCCGTAAAGGACAAGTACTGGCCCTGACCGTAGTTACAGCTCCAGACGTCCGTGCTGCCGTGCACCTTGGAACAAACCGATAAGCTCAAGGACTATCCCACCTTCTGTTCTACATATTTATGAATTGCTGGTACTGCCTTTTTGGAAAATAAATTACGGCTTGCAACTCTCCATCTCGGCTCGGCACATGCCATTAGTTCTCTGAACGGTGCAGAGTCCACCATTTGGAAAGGGAGGGACTGCAGTACCAACAACTTGGACAGGAGCACGCTCAGCTTCTGCACCTTAGGATGGTTGGACGCATACTGTTGTCTCTTTGCAATCGCCTCGCTGAACGACTGCTAGCGCCATGAGTAGCAGGGAGCAGGAGCATCTGGACCGGGAGATGATGTCAAAGAGAAACAGCTCCCCTTTTGCAGAGGTGGTGGAGCCTTGACTGGCTGCAATGGCATGCGTGCCACTGGGCACTGCTGCTGCTGTTGCTGTGGCGGCAGGATGGACCACCACATCTGAGCCACGTTTCTTCCAGACCACCGGATGGTGACGCTGCATGTGTTGAAGCAGGGCCATGGTGCCAACGTTAGCTCCCTGGCACATTTCACTTTCTGCCCACAGATTCTACATATACCCATACTGGGCTTCTCCGGTGTCTTAGTAAAGAACTGCCACACCGCCGAGTATCTGATTTTACCGGCAATGCTCCGCACTGAGTGACTACTGCCGCTGCTGTGTCGCTGAGCCCCTGTGCCGCTACTTTCTTGAACCTGAGAAGCGGGTTTTCTACCCCGTGGCCGCTTGGCTCCCGACCTCACACTGCTGCTACCCTGCTGACTCACGGCCACACAACCCACTTGCTGGCTGTGCCGCTGCCTGACGCGCAAGCTGACGCCCTCTTCTCCTGACGATGATGAATCCCTCGCTTCACACGGCTCCCAAGTGCGGTCGGCTACATCATCATCTATTTGTGTTTCATCGTCACTGCTGTCCTTATCACCGGTCTTGGTATGCAGAGGCTGACCCCTCACAACATGACCTCCCATGCCACTCTTCACATCTATACTTTGCCGCCTACTGCAAGAAGCAGGGGATATTGGCCCCATTTCTTCGCTGCCAAGTAGCTGCTGACTGCCCTCCTCAAATTGTTCATCCTCGCTATATAGTGGCGCTGAGCCCAGACCACATAGTAGATCTCTGGCTGAGGGAACGGATGGGACGGGCAGGTTGGGGGAAAGGTGAGGGCCCCTGACCACTCCTGGGCGATGCCCCAAATAAGGTTTGTGTCTGACTTCCCCCCATCTTGGTGGGGTTGCAGATGTCATTGGAGGAAGTGGATGACCTAGTCAACCAATCATAAAACCCTTGGGGTTTCTGAAAAACACACGGCCGTGATGACAGCGGCAGTTGTGGCCCCATCGATGACCCCCGCCACGTCCCCCTTTCTGTGCTGAGACTGGGCCCGCTATTTTGGGAAATTTTTTGAAACTGCCACCGAGGTGAAGAGCCTGCCACCTCTCTGTCGGACATATGTTTGTTTAAAATGTACAGACACTTTTGATGAAGATACGTATATGAAAATACACACCCTGTTTTGACCCCAAATGAACCCACTAACAAGTTGGGAAACCCTTGGTTTTAAAAATTTACGCTCCAAAATGGCCGGGAAAAATTTACTTGTATGTGCTTTTAAAAAACATGTGTATACTGAATAAAAAAAGTACAAACGGGCTTAATTAATCTTCGGATATGAATTATGTACAGCAAATTTTTTTTTGGGTGGTAAAAAAAGAACGTTTCTTTTTACTAAACAACTGCAGAAAAATACTTATTTTAACCCTTCGATGTAAATTGCGCAAAAAAAATATCCCCCAAAACAATTACAAGCTTGTAGCATGTTAAAAACGGGTCTACTTTAGGAAAACAAAAACAAAAAAAAACTTGTAATTAAACCTTCGGTAGAATTATGCACGGGCAAAATTTCTTTTTGGCCAAACCCCGGACTTCAGTTAAATCCCCCACAAAATCAGAATTAAAAACAAAGAGAAGCAATCTCTGAGAAAAGCTGTGACACCCCCAAAAAATCGTTTAAAATGATTTCTTTGTATGAGATATATAAGAAGAAAACGGCGGCGCAGGAGCAGTTCCCCTACCAGTACAGTGAGAGGAGGTGAGGACGAGCTGGCGTCCGGACTTATATAGTGCGGGACGTCACAGAATCCCGCCGGTCTCTGTTGGCTTCATCTCTGCACGTCATGTGGGGCTACGCCTTTTTTTTCCCCCAGGTGCTTTCCCCCATTAACGCCATGTGCTCGTTCAGAATCGAAGTTTTCCTGAAATTCTAAACGAATTCCACTTCGTTCGAATCAATTCACCCATCTCTAAAATAATGTTTATTGTAATTGAAAAAAAAAAATATTTGCCAGCTCTAAGATTGAGCAGATAATTCAATAAGATGAAATTTCTTTGTAAATGTTAAATTTATTCAGTCACATCTTGTAAGATAATTTTCTAATATTATTATAGTGGTGGAGATTTGCTCGAGATCATAGGTCCTTTACCAATGGAGCCAGTTTTGACCTTCCTGACAGAGCCCCATTTTTGAAATCTGACATGTGTCACTTTACATGGGTAAAGAATGATTTCTTGATATGCATTGTGTTTTTTTTAAATAATAAATTTTGTCCTCAAAAACCTTTTTTATTTGTGAAAAATATCCAAATGTCATGAAAATTTAGAAGAATTTGCAATTTTCAACATTCAAAAATTTCTGCATGTAAGACAGATAGTTATACCACACAAAATAATTTGTAACCAGCAACTACCATATGTTCCAATGTTCATTAACCATTTAGACATTTCACAGAAATTAAAGCAATGGGGAGTTGAAATTTCAAAAGGAGGAACACCTACTGAACTTTGTGGTCTTATTTTCTTAGATTTTTTTTATTTTCCCTTTCAAATTTTTTCAGACATCAGCAAAAAACCCCATCCTACAAAAAGGGCAAGGTTTCGATGGTTATGTTGATGCCGCTGGCAATTTTTTTCCAGCATAATATGTAGTGATTGTGCTCCTGATTATATAATCTCTCCCAAAGGCTATGTACATGTTTGGTATGTCTCAATTTGCAATGTCCTGAGGAGTGAAATTCATTAAGACACCATATACTCGCGAAGTGTAAGCTTAATGAAGAGAGGAGATCGGACCTGTGCTGATCTTCCTCGATGCTTGTCGCTTTACCTTATGACTGCATGTGTACAATTGTGATTGATGAAGTACCCTTTAGAACCTTTATTTGTTTGCTTATCTTGTTATGTCTTCAATAAGTTTTGAAAAAGAAAAAAAAAAAAATATCCCCAAAGTGGTAGTAAATTGTGCAAAAGCTGTTTGAACATATGGCACGGCGTAAAAGGGAGAGAGTGCTATTTGGCTTTTGGAATGCAGATTTTGTTGTGTACCATTTCACATTTACCAAGCCCTTAAAGTTCGTACGGTGACCCTTCCCTTTGGGCTCCTTTCGATTCACACCCCTCGGGAACTTTCTGGGGTGTATTGTGCCTTTTGTTTCACACGTTTTTAGCACTGAGCTGTGAAAGCAAAAAATAACCCAGCAATTCTGACATTGCTTTTTGGGTTTTATTTCTACAGCATTCTCCATGTGGTATAAATGACACCATAACTTTACTTTGTGGGTTAGTACAATAACCACAAGATCAATTTTATATAGCTTTTATGTTTTACTTTTTCTTATACAAAAAGGAAGCTTTTATTAAAAATTGCATTTTTATTTCATCATATTCTGACAACCATATTTTTTTTTTTCTGTAAATGGAGCCGATTAAGGGCTTCTTTTTTTACGGAATGAGCTGATATTTTCATTGGTACCATTTTGGGGTTCATATGACACATGATTGTTGGAGTCAAGATGAACAAAATACAGTACCCGTTGTAGTGTTTGCAATTGTGTTTTTCAGCAGTCACGTATGTCTAAATAAATGTATCTTTATCGAGGGCAAAAAAAGATTGCGTGTATTAAAAGATATTTTTTAAAAAGTTTCACTATTTTTTACGATTTAAAAAACACTTATTTAAAAAAGAGAAAAGTTTTTTTCTCGCTATAGTTTGAGGCCCCTAAATTTTTTTTTTTTTTTCGTGTGTGGGCGCTAGGGGTTTTTTTTTTTTTGTAGGATGAGTTAACATTGTTATTGGTATTATCTTGACACTTGACTTTTTCATCGCCTTTAGATCAGTTTTTTTTTTTGTTGGCCAAGATGAAGAAAATACTGCAAAAAAATACTGGAAACCTGGTAGTGTTTTTTATTTTTCCTTTTTGTACAGCGCTCACCATGCAGCATATATGACATATTAGTTTTAAAACAATATTTACACATCGCTATTTTCTAAAAGCCATTCCTTTTTTTTTAGGGAATTTTTTTTTTAGGATGAACTGATATTTTCATTGATACCACTTTGGGATTGATATGACTTTTTGATTGTATCTTATTCATTTTTAAGTGCTGCGAGATGAACAAAATTGCAATTCTGTCATTGTTTTTTTATGGCATTTATAATGTGGGTTAAATGGCGTGACAGATTTATACGCTTGACCATTATGCATGCGGTGATACCAAATATGCATTTTTTTTATTTTTGATCTTTTTTGGTGCGATTAACATTTATAATGTGTAAAGGGAAGTGTACATGTTTTATTTTATTTTTTATGTTTTACCTTTTTCAATTTAACATTGTTTTTACATGTCCCATAGGGAACTTGGTACAATATATAGCAGTACATGGCTGTACTGCTATGTCATGTAAGTGTCAATCACCATGTCCAGCAGATGTGTGGTGGGGAATCCAGATAGGGGGCCCGAAGCCCGTTTAGTTTTCCGGGTTGTCATGGAAGCCTTTGACACCACGCCACAATATTACTCCCTCCCTCTGTCTTCCCCTTAGCTGCCACTGTCGCAATTTACTGCAGCACCAAAGGAATTAATCGGCTGCAACTGGAGTGACCTCCGATCCTGGCTGATAGCACATAGAGCCATAGAATCTGGACGTATGGGTAGGTACATTTGCAGGAACACCTCTACACGTATGACATATCCATACCTCTAATGTTGGGAAGGAGTTAAAGATTGATTTATATATCAATAAATAAAGATCTGCATGAATAAGAATCTTGAAATATATGCATTGTTTATACACAATTTCTCTTTAGCGTGGTAGCTTAGTAGGAGTGCTTGCTGGTTACAAAAAGAATGCTTTCACATAATTTATTTTAATTGTTTTTGTTAGTTAAGCACTGAAATATCAAACTATTCAGTGAATAACCTTAGTATAGGAACTAGAGATGGGCGAATTTTTTCAAAAAATTTTGATTCGGTCACTTCGCCGAATTTTTGACCAAAATTCGTTTGTTCGATTTTCTTCGGACGAATCGCGTTAAAAAAGCGGGTATTTCCAGCTGCAACGAGGGGG
>JAODAL010019867.1:0-70909 GCA_025379985.1 Phyllomedusa bahiana | reverse complement strand
GGGCTCATGCTGTGGCCAGGACGGGTTATCAATTTCCAGTGAAACTAAAAATGGGGGTTTAAAAGACTTTTTTTCCGGCATTTTTAAATGTGGGGTCATGCGGTTTTGGGGCTCATGCTGTCCCCCAGGACAGGTATAGTCAATGCCCAGTGAAACAAAATGGGTTGAAAGACTCCTTTTTCCAGCACTTTTAAAATGTGGGGGTCATGCGGGTTTTTGGGGCTCACTTGGCCCAGGACAGGTATAGTCAAGTCCGTTAAAACTAAAATGGTGGTTCAAAGACCCCTTTCCCCCGGCACTTTTGAATCTGGGGGCATGCAGGTTGGGCTCATGTGTGGCCCAGCTGAAAAGTCAATGTCCAGTTCAAAAAAAAAGGGTGATTGAAAGACTTTTTTTTCGGGCCTTTTAAAGGGGGGTCATCAGTTTGGGGCCATGCTGCGTTCCGGGAAGGGATATTCAATGTCCATTCAAGAAATGTGGTTCAAATTCTCCTCGGCATTTTTAATTTTGGGGGTGATGCATTTTTAAGGTCATGTGTGGTACAAGACGGGGATAGTGAATGTTGTGTTATTTTTTTTCTGTGGCTTTTATAACCTAAGTGTGTTGCTAAGATGTACACGATCCTTTTGACTGTTGGGAGTTAATTCCAGTTCCCCCACCCCTTTTTTGGGTGTAAGAATAAAGGGGTTTTGTTGTTTTCCCATAGATTTTAATGGCACGCCATAATCGACTCTCAATCGACTATCGGGCCGTGAGGTCGACTACGCCCTCGACCGATTCGATGGCCAACGAAATCGCTCAACACACGGGTCGGGAAACTTTGCAAGCATTTTGGGACATTCCACCCCCCCAGAAACCCCCTTGGGGAACAGAACAGAGAAACTATGAACAGAAAAAAAACAAAAGAAAATCTATGAACAGAGCAAAACAGGAAAATCTATGAACAGGCAAACAAAAAATTTATAAAGAGAAAAATAAACATGAGTCTTTTTAAAAAGGGGAAAACAGAGAAATCTATAACAAGTAAAAACAGAGAAAATCACGAACAGGAAAGGCCAAAAGATTTTTTGGGACCAAGTGGACAGGAACTCCACTGTGAAATTTTTATGTCACCGTGGCAGTCATGAGGACATTGCCGTTTGCTCGGCTTTTTCAGGAGTTTTAAATTTTACTCGCCGGGACTAGGGGATGAACAACGTCATTTCCCTTTCATGTCCGGGAACATATGCTGAAAAATTGCTTTTTTCAGGGATGGAGAAGTGGCAACTACATCTCATGGCCACATGAGTTCGGTGGGAGCAATGGACAGCCAGTGAAGGGATTGGCAAAGGGGAGAAGCAGAGGAGTAATGACGAGAGAGGTGAATCTGACAGGCAGCAGAGTTAAGGGGAGCGAGGGTGCTAGATGGGGGGCGGGAGAAGGATGTTGCACGAGTCTCGGCGTGAGATGGCGAGGGGATGGACAAACATTTTTGCGCTTTCAAAGTTAAGGAATGAGAGGATTCAGGAGATATTTTTCAGGTGGAGGCATGGGTAAAGGTTTGGATATGTGATTTGAAAAGCCTGATTGGAGTCAAAGGTTATCCCAAGGTAGCGGACTTGTGGTGTCAGTGAGAGAGTGCAACCAAACCTCCCACATCTGCGGGGAGAGGTTGGGATTGTAAGAGCAGTACCAGCTCCATCTGCAGCAACCTGAGTCTGGAGTTGTTGATGAGCAGCTTTCTTCACCCACCTAGTGATTTAGGTACCCACCAGCAGCAGCACCTGGAGCAGACCCTGAACCCTGGATTCTTCTGGCTACCTGCCTCAGCTACTATTCTGATGCTGCCACCCGCCTGATGACACACATCTGCTGCCAGCTGCTCCATCTACCACCCACCATCTTAACCAGGGACTGGTATTGCCACCCACCTCCCCACTCGTCACTGGGCCATGATGTAGCCTTCTGTTGCTGCTGCCACCCTACCACTCAGGTCTGCTCATGCTGCTGCTGCTGCTGTCACCTCCAGGCTATGTCACCATGTCACTCTCTGGCTTGATGCTGCATTTTCCGCCACCTCCTCGTTATGTCACCTAGCTGCCGCCACCTCTAAATTATGACATTGTGCCACTCTCCGGCCTGATGCTGCTGTTGCTGCCACCACCTCCACACTATGTAATTGTGCCAATCTGTGGCCTAATCATGCTGCTGCCACCTCCACAATCTCTCATTTGCCACTCTGTGGCCTTCTCATGCTGCTGCCAACTGACCACTCTTTGTCAACCACCCTGTGGTTTTCTAATGCTGTTCCCACCCTCCACCACTCTATGAAGTTGCCACTATGTTTGGTTTTCACCTTCTTTCAATCTGTCAGAAGGAATGAAAAGGACAAACACAACCGATTGTGTCTTCAGGGAAGCCTTAAGGCTAGTATGACATGGTCCTTTGCATCAGGATTGTCTGATGATTAGGTAGCCAAAAGCAGGCGTGGATGCTTATTTTTGGCTTTAGCAACGATGGATTATTGACCAATTGAAAGCGGACACTGAAGAATCAAAGGAAGGGCAAAATGATTAGTGATGGCAATGCAAAATTACTGATGACACCCTCTCCAATCTTTTGGGGGGCTCTATATGTATCAGCGTTTAACAGAATCACCACAATAAGTGAAAAAAATAACTGTTTGCCACAGATAGCAATATCCCAAGAGACTGAACTGGCTGGATTTGAGATGTATGTAGGGCTGAAATACACAAACACTGGATTTGACACAGAAATGTCAGGGCTAGGCGGCGCTCAGCTCAGCTGATTTGCTGGCAGCTCCATGAGTGACAGAGGCCCAACCACTCTGGACAGGGGGTGTGTCGCACCAGCCAATGGGAGGACCCGGAGGCCGCTCCAATCGGCTGCTGGGGCGGTGTCCGGGAATCACATTTAAACTCCCTGCTGTCAGTGCAGCGCCTGTGATATTCTCCTGGCTGCCTTCTGTACCTGTGCTTATAGCTTGTTGTTTGCTTATCCATGTACCAGACCTCTGCTTGTTTTCCTGACCCTGTCTTTTGCTCCGTTTTTGTACCATGAACCCGTTTGTGTTTGACCTTGGCTTGTTTACTTTTCTCTCTGGTTCTGATTTGTTGCTTGGCGTTCCTGACTTGTTATTGAACTGGACTGTCTGACGATTCTTCCTCCTGACAGCGCCAGCACTCTAGCAGCACAGGGACTGTTGCCCAGTTTGCGTCTGCCACCTAGGGCAGCACGTCAAGTAGGCAGGGACAGTGGGCTGGGTTCCAGTCAGGGCTCACTGTACTTCACTTGATGTGACATTATCACAGGCCGAAACTATCTCTGCTCTCCACTCGCTATGAACCCCATGACAGCTCTGGTACCTCAGATGCAGGGGCTTACCCAGCTATTTCAGGATCTGGCATTGAGGGTACAACAGCAGGAGACTGACTCCAGTCAGAGTGTTCCTGTATTATCTGCCTCCCCTGTGGAACCCCCAATTCAGTTGCCTGATAGATTCTCAGGCAACAGAAGGGCCTTTTTGACATTTAGGGAAGGATGTTGCCTGTATTTTAGGCTTCGCCCACATACCTCGGGCAATGAGGAATAGAGGGTTGGAACTGTTATGTCCCTTCTTCAGGGTCCCCCTCAGGAGTGTGCATTTTCCTTACCCCCTGAATCGCCAGAATTTTCTTCTGTGGACAGGTTCTTTGTCTCCTTGGGCGTACTTTTTGATGACCCTGATAGGGAAGCTGTGGCCGAGGCTCGGCTGACCACTTTGAGGCAGGGTAAAAGGAATTTGGAGGACTATTGCTCCGAGTTTCGTCGCTGGTGTGTTCCGTCGGGTGGAACACCCAGCTCTCAGATGTCAGTTTAGATTAGGATTAGCCGACCATGTGAAAGATATGTTGGTGGCTTACCCTACCCCTGGTTCCTTAGATGAGGCTATGGCACTAGCTGTTTTAGGGAGAGCCGTCGGGAAAAAGTTCTCCCTCCTGTTGTCCACTCCATGGTCCCTTCTCCACCCGTGGTTCCTGATCTAAACCCAGAGTAGCCCATGCAAATGGGGGCTTCTTCTGCGACTTCTGCCAGCTACCGGCGGACTTCTCGTCGTACCCAGGGATTGTGCTTTTACTGTGACGAAGATGGACACAGTATCCGGGAGTGCTCCAAAAGGAAGACCAGGCCGGAAAAACTCCAGCGCCTAGGTGATTTGCAGGAAGGTCACCTAGGCAAGCAGGTATTTCCTATAGTCTCCAAAAAGTTGTTGCTCCCAGTTAAGATCTCATATAAGTCACTGTCTGGTTCTGGGAATGCGTTTTTGGATTCTGGGTCAGCTTTTAACTTTGTTGATACGTCCTTCGTCAAACGTCTAGGCATACCTTGCCGACCACTATCTGATTCCCTGCGGGTAGTGGCTATTGACTCTACTCCGCTGGCTAGGGGCACAATCCAACATTGTACTCCTGAGCTGGAGATGGTGGTAGGATCAATACATACCAAAAAGTGTATTCTATTTATCATGGAGGGGCTGCCCACTGATGTAGTTTTGGGGCTGCCCTGGCTTCAGAGACACAACGCGGTGATTGACTGGAATTCAGGTGAATTAATCAAGTGGGGACAACTGTATGTTGATAGATGTCTGCCTACCATACTGGGCAATACTGAGGTGGAGCAGATTCCTGTTTTCATTCGTGACTTTGCTGAAGTATTTTCTCAGAAACAGTCGGAGATACTACCCCCTCATAGATCTTACGACTGTGCCACTGACCTGTTGCCTGGAGTGAGGTTTCCTAAGGGGAGGATATATAATCTGTCAGGTCCTGAGAGATTAGCCATGAAGAGATATATATTCCAGAAAGTTTACAGAAGGGGCATATTCGACCTTCGGTGTCTCCTATGGGTGCAGGGTTTTTCTTTGTAGGGAAAAAGGATGGAGGCCTCCGTCCATGCATAGATTACTGTGAACTGAATAAAATAACGGTAAAAAACCAATACCCTTTACCCTTGATCCCTGATCTGTTCACTCACCCCCAGGGAGCAAAGTGCTTTTCTAAGTTGGACCTTAGAGGGGCCTATAACCTCATCCGTATCCAAGAAGGGGATGAGTGGAAAACCACGTTTAATACTCCTGAGGGCCATTTTGAGTATCTGGTAATGCCGTTCGGGTTGTGTAATGCGCCCGCTGTGTTCCAGAACCTGGTTGATGATGTTTTCCGTGAACTCATTGGTTGTTGTATGGTCGTTTACCTGGATGACATTTTAATCTATTCGGAAGATTGGTCGTCTCACGTTAAACACGTACGACAGGTATTGCAAATCCTGAAGGAAAATAGTTTATTTGCCAAGCTTGAAAAATGTGTTTTTGGAGTGCAAGAGCTACCTTTTCTTGGGTACATCCTGACTCCTAACTCATTTTGTGTGGACCCCTGTAAAATTCAAGCTATCCTTGATTGGGTCCACCCTTCATCCCTGAAGGCCCTACAGCGGTTCCTAGGATTTGCTAATTACTTTCGTAAATTTATTCGTAATTTTTCTGTCTTAGTTAGGCCGTTGACTGACATGACTAAGAAGGGGGTGAAGTTCAGTAATTGGCAACCTGAGGCCATAGAGGCATTTAAGAAACGTAAGCAGTGTTTTGTATCAGGTCCTGTGTTGATTCAAGCAGATCATAGCAAACTCTTTGCCGTTGCGGTTGATGCTTCCGAGTATGGTGCAGGGGTAGTCTTGTCTCAGGGGTCTGCTACTATGACTAACCTTTGCCCTTGTGCCTTCTTTTCACGTAAATTTTCCTCAGCTGAAAGGAATTATGACGTTGGGAACCGGGAGTTGTTGGCTATTAAGTGGGCCTTCGAGGAATGGCGCCACTTCCTCAAAGATGCCCAGCATCAAGTCACTGTCCTTACTCATCATAAGGACCTAACCTTTTTAGAGAGTGCTAAAAGGTTGAATCCACGTCAGGCGCATTGGGCATTATCTTTTACACGCTTCAACTTTGTTGTTACTTACAGACCAGGTTCGAAAAATGTGAAAGCTGATGCGCTATCTAGAAGCTTCTGTGCCAGCCATGCTTCCAAGAAGGATACGGAACCTATACTGCCCAAGGAGACTGATGTTTCAGCCATTTCCCCTGATTTGGCCACTGAGATTAAAACACATCAGGATATGAGACAAGCTGAATGTCCTGTTTCAAAAATCTTCATTCCCACTCAGTACCGGCTACGATTATGAAAAGAATTTTATGATTCTGTTTTATCTGGACATCCTGGAGTGTCTGGCACAAAAAGGCTGATTTCTCGTATCCATTGGTGGCCTTTGTTGCCTTGTGATGTTGAGGCCTATGTGGCATCTTGTGAAGTCTGCACTCGGGCAAAGGTTCCCAGAACTCGTCCTCCTGGTGACCTTTGCCCTCTACCTGTTCCTGAATGTCCGTGGACCCATATCTCCATGGATTTTATGACTGACCTTCCTGTCTTGGAGGGCAAATCCGTTATTTGGGTGGTAGTGGACCGTTTCAGTAAAATGTGCCATCTTGTTCCTTTAACCCCTTACCGACCTATGACGTATGAGTACGTCATAGCGCCAGCAAGCGGCTTTGAAATGGGATCGCAGCGCGATCCCGTTTCACAGCTGCCGGGTGTTAGCGGCTAATTGCAGCTAACACCCAGCTTTTTCAGAGCAGGCAGGCGCCGTCGCCTTCTTGCTCTGTTTGACCCATCAGGCGCCGCGGCAAAGATGGCTACGGCATCTAAATGACTGTAAAGCGGTGCCGCGCAACGGTTTTCAGCCCGATCAGTCCGCAGACAGGAAGTGGGGAAACCGCCATCTTCGTACACCCTAATGCATTGCCTATGCAATGCATTAGGCTGTATTAACAATCGCCCCCCTTAGTGGTCAAGCACCATAAGGGGACTAAATGTTAAAGTAAAAAAAAATAAATAAATAAAGTTTTAAAGTACAAAAAAAAGTACTAAAAGTTCAAATCACCCCCCTTTCCCCATTTTACAAATAAAAACAATAAAATAATAAAAAAGTTACACATATTTGGTATCGCCGCGTCCGAAAAAGTCCGATCTATAAAAAAATAATATAATTTATCCCATACGCTGGACACCGTAGAAGAAAAAAAATTCCAAACGCCAAACTTGCGTTTTTTTGGTCATTTCACGTCACATAAAAATTGGAATAAAAGTAATCAAAAAAGTCGCATCCATTTCAAAGTGCTAGCATTAAAAAGTAAAAATTCCGCCTCAGTGACGTCTGTAGGTGTTAGTACAAAAAAGTTATTGGTCGCACAAAATGGCGCCGCAGCGAAAATTTCAAAAATAGAAAAGGTTTGGGATTTTTTTTACGGTACCAAAACATAACGGAAACCCTACATGTTTGGTATTGCCGGATGCGCAACAACCTTTATAATACAGATGACACATCATTTTTGGTGAAGAATAAACTCCTTAAAAACAAACCTCCCGCAAACATGGCGCAAGTACGTTTTTTTCACATTTTGCCCCACTCTATAGAAATATAAATAAGACCACTAGAAAGTAAAACTTGTCCCGCAAAATAAAAGCCCTCATATGTCTATGTAGGTGGAAAAATAAAAAAGTTATGACTTTCAGAAGGCAAAGTGCAAAAAAATTTAGAGCCATATTATTATGACCGTCCGTCAGGAGAGGGTTAAAGAGCTTACCGTCATCCAAAAAACTTGCTGAACTTTTCATCAAACACGTTGTCAAACTGCATGGTTTACCAGAAAATATTGTTTCAGACAGAGGGGTGCAATTCGTTTCTCAATTTTGGAGAGCCCTTTGCAAGGCTCTGGGTATCTCTGTCCTTCCCCTCTGCCTTCCACCCAAAGACTAATGGGCAGACATAGAGGGTAAACCAAATGGTTACACAAAAACTCCGTTGTTATGTATCGGATCAGCAGGTAGATTGGGTAAAATACTTACCGTTGGTTGAATTTGCCATTAGCAATCTGGATAGTAACTCGTCTGGCACCTCACCATTTTATTGCAACTTTGGTTTTCACCCAAGACATGCTTCATTTTCCAGTGCTACGTCTAATCACAGCGGAGTGGATGTTATCTTGAAAGATCTGTGCACAGTCTGGGCCCAAGTTCAGAAGAACTTGGTTAAGACCCAGAATATCCAGAAGAAAAGTTGCGACAGACGGCGTCTTTATTCTAGAGGGTTTGCTGTTGGGGAGAAGGTATGGTTATCCACCCGAAACCTACAATTAAAAGTCCCCTTCAGTAAACTATGAGGTTCTAGAAGTGGTTAATACAGTGGCATATCGGCTGAAATTACCCTCTTGTCTCTGGATACACAACGTGTTTCATCGCTCTCTTCTCAAGAGGTACATTCAGCCTATGACTCCGCCCTCTAGACCTCCTCCTCCAGTGTGTATTGAGGAGGAGTTTGAATACGAGGTTGCCCGAATCTTGGATTCCCGTAAGGTCCAGAGGTCACTACAGTACCTTGTTCTTTGGAAGGGTTATGGTCCTGAGGAGAGATCATGGGTGCCGGCGACATCCATCCATGCGGATCACCTGATAAGGGAGTTCCATGAGTCTCACCCGGACAAACCCAGACCAGGGAAGGTTCCGGTGGCCCCTCCTAAAAGGGGGGGTACTGTCAGGGCTAGGCGGCGCTCAGCCTCCAGGGAGCAACAGTCTGAAGCAGCTAATTTGTGACCCCACCCTGATAGACAGTCTGCTGGCAGCTCCATGAGTGACAGAGGCCCAACCACTCTGGACAGGGGGCTTGTCGCACTAGCCAATGGGAGGACCCAGAGGCCGCTCCAATGGGCTGTTGGGGCGGTGTCCGAGAATCACATTTAAACTCCCTGCTGGCTGAGTGCAGCGCCTGTGATATTCTCCTGGCTGCCTTCGATATGTCTTTTTAGGCTTTTTGTTTCTTTCCGTGACCAGACTCTGCGCACGAACCTGTTCTTGGGCTCCGTTTTTGTACCGTCGGGGCCCCCTTGTGGTTTACCTCGGCTGTTACGTACCTCCCTTGACGTGACAAAATTCTCCACAAAGAGTGGATAAATTAACTCTTGGCCACAGATTAAAATAGCCCCACAGACTGAAGTTGATGGATTTCAGGCATGTATGGGACAGAAATACACACCCTGTATTTGACTTAAATTCCCCCACAAACAAGAAGATAAATTTACCATTGGTATACAATACCCTACAGAATGAACCAGATGTAATTCAAGCGTGTATGGTGCAGAAATACACACACCCTGTATTTGACTCAAAATTACCCCATAAACAAGAGGATAAATTAATCCTTGTGTATAAAATACCCTACAGAAATAACCAGATGGAATTCAGGCATATATGGGGCAGAAATATATACACCATGTATTTGACTCCTAATTACCCCACAAACAAGAGAATAACTTAAAGGGGTTTTGCCACGAAGTAAAATTGACGTGGGAAGCTTGCAAATTAAATAATAAACATTTTCACCATTCATTGTTATTTAAAATTCTGGACCGTTTTTGTTTTAGCTGCCCTTTTAGTGAGCCATTGTTTACTGCTCATCTCCCTACAGAAATAACCAGATGGAATTCAGGTGTGTATGGGGCAGAAATACACAGATTTTAGGGAGAAAACCCCACAAACTAAAACAAACAAAATAAAAACCGCTAGTTCAGGAACAGGTGTGTTTTTAACACACTTGTGAAGGTCTTTCCCCCCAGTAGCTCAAAAAACAGGTTTATTTTTCACAGTGCAATATAGTGTTGCAGCGGATAGATGGCAGGAGATACACTGATAAGTGTCAGAATTTAACATGGTGTCTGTATTTATAGGGCTATGACGTCACAGAAGCCCGCTGGTTGCTGATTGGCTTCATGTCTGCACATGCCCTCACTGGTGTGGTTGTTGCTGCGGCAACGGCCGCCATGCAGTGCAACACCTATTAGTGTAGGGACCCACTTAAAAGAGGTCGCCATGAAGTGGCAAGTGGGCCTATACCGTTTGATCAAAAAGTATGCTAAGAACCTAATGTTCAATTTTATAATTTTTGCTGAGAAACATTAGACCAACGCATATTTTGAGAATGTGCGGTCCAAATATTTCTCTCATTTTCCAGTATATTAAATGTTATAATAGCTCTTATTTGTGTTTTGTCATTTAAATATAAATTCTTATAGAAAATTTACAGTGAATTAATTTTGATGAATTACATGTTTTATGTTCACCTCCCTAATGAAATGATCATTGCTCATCACAGTTTATGATATACATTGTTTTCCAGAATCTCAGCTGCTTAGCACCAATGGAATCTCCAGTACAGATTTTTCGAGAGGAGGAGGCTGAGCCAAAGAGAACTCCAATGGGCACTACATGCTCTCCAGGTTGTGTACCTGTCTGCACCTCCATCTGCTATCCCAACTCTAGTTTGCTAGTTGGCTGGGGTGACTATGAGAATGTCAGTGATTACACTGTGTCACCAACACATGAGAGCAACCATACCACCATTTCTCCAACAATTTCCGTAATTATTACAGCAGTCTACTCCATGGTTTTTGTCGTTGGCTTGGTGGGCAATGCTTTGGTAATGTTCGTAATTATACGGTAAGTGAATATTTTAATAACTTCAGTTTCATCTAAGTGTAAACTAAAATTATGCAATTTTATTTTATAGCACAACATATTAACATAAAACACCTATCAAAATAAAAGGCATATAAAGATGTGTGTGATGGCCAAGCACAAAATAACTGTTTTTCTAGAAATCCTACACCTCAGTTCTAGACATAATAAAGGTACTTCATTTACTAATGTGTTAAAATATATATGTGTACATTATATTTATTATAATATACCATGTCTTTTTTATAACTATCTAGAACTATCATGTATGTTTTTATACCTAATGTTTGTGATTTAAAGCTATATACAGTTGTGATCCAGGTGGGCATATCTGTGTATATATATATATATATATATATATATATATATATATATATATATTATATATATATATATATTATATATATATATATAGTTATATATATATGTGTTTATTAGATATATAAATATTTATACTATATAAGTATATTTATAATGTGTTATATATATATTTAATATATATTTATATATATATTATATATATTATATATTTATATATATATTATATTATATATATACACACAGATATGCCCACCTGGATCACAACTGTATATAGCTTTAAATCACAAACATTAGGTATAAAAACATACATGATAGTTCTAGATAGTTATAATAAAGACATGGTATATTATAATAATAATAATAATATAATAATAATAATAAACAGAAATACATGTCCAAAAAGGAATTGACCAGTAACAGGGGTATCAAAAACAGGCATGTCACCCCAACGTGAGTTTTAATTTCTTAAAGTATATAAAATATTAATATACAAACTGTAGTCATTATTTATTCTCTGATATGGGAGTGATATTTTTAGTTAGGTAGAATACAAACTTCATTGTCTTCTGACATGTAAGTTGATCAAGCTCATAGATTCATAGCATTTCTCAAAATGCCAGGCCATTCTGTTTTATAGATGCCTGTTGAGTCATGTTGATTCTGTTCAGATTTGTTTGAATGGATGTTATACAACATCCCTGCAGCGTGAGGGAATTAGGAACAGACTTAGCGGAGGTTCAAGCTACGGCGTATCATCGAATACATTTCTCCTTAGATTTCTGCTGGGACATTAAAGGTTATACAAACTACAGTGAAGCTGAACCAAGCGTTATATTAGAAAATGATTCAATAAGGCTGGTGCCTGTAGTAAAGACCTGTAGTACAGTAATATAAGTGGAAAATGGGACTGAAAATTAAACCAAAACTGGTTTAGGTGCCCATAGCAACCAATCACATCACAGCTTTCTTTTTCATTTGTCAAATGTGCTAAAACAGTGTGTTTTGTGGCAATAAGTCTGCGACTTATTCCTCGCTGTTTGGTTTCCAAAATCTGTAAAGAACTGTGCATATGCATATGCTGACAAAGAATGACAGTTGACATCAAGTTATGTCAAAAGCAAATCTCAGTGTTCATTATTAATGCATACGAGTTTTATACAAGTTGGTCGAAAAGCATGGAAATATTTAATACATCATCAATAATTTGTATTAGTAAATTATAAATGGTTACTTTTAAGAAATGTACTTTGACGCAAGCAGTAAGCTTTACCTTATCTTTGTTTTTGTTACCCTGATAATTGTTTTACAATATATAATCTAGCACAGTAGACAGTCTTAATTAATATTTTAGTTATTAATTTTAAAAAGACAACTTTCCTGTCAGGAAGAGAATTCTGACATGTACTAGAAGATTCTGAGATTTGAGATCTTATTCCCTACATAAATTATGGTACATTCCATTCCATTGTTTTGTTTTCCCTGTGATATATAGATTAAATATTTATTACATCCATAACTACAGATTAGAAGAATCAAGGACTAAACACCCCAGACAGAACAAGGTCAACAGCAAATATTTAAAACTAAATGAAGAACTAAGAAATAACTTAAAACTATATTTTCTCTGAAAACTCCCCCCTTTTTGTACTAATTTCTAAGAGACTGCAAAGGGTATTGTTCTATGAGGGTGGGATGCCCCCCACTCAAAAGGGAGATTCATCTTCATTCATCCATGTTATAGGCTGAAGCATTTTTTGGCATCTTCAACCCCCGTGTTTCAAAGAATAATTTTTTTTTTTAATTTGGATTTCTAAAGTGTTATAATTTTCTTCACGAGAGTCTAGTGCATTACATGGTATATAAATGGTTAATTGTGGTTGTTGACAGGTTTCGTAATCATACATAACATAACCAATCATTATGTACAAACCCCCTTTTTAAACTAAAAAGTTCTATGGCACTTCTGTGGTTATAAAACCTCTTTTTCATTATAGTTAGAGATGGGCGAATTTCTAAAAAAATTCGATTCGGTGACTTCGCCGAATTCTCCGACAAAATTAGTTTCGGTCCGAATTACTATCTCCAGGCTGCACAGAGCCTGCAGGGTGCTGTAGAATGTTGTGCCATGCTTAAAGGGGTTGTCTCGCTATAAAGAATAGCTTTCAAATTGTAGGGAACACAAAATAAAGACATTTTCCAAATATATTGCTTTGTTCATCTGTTTTTGTTAAGGCGATACAAGTGAATTAATCACCTCCCTGGCTATTTCAGTTCCCTCAGTAACCGACCTGTAAACATCTCTCCCCCTGCTGTTTGTTCTATGTTGATAGCAGTGAGTGAAGTCATCACACAGGTCACAGCACCCCATTTAAAAAGCTTGTTTTTATCTAAAGTAAACAGCTTTAATTAGGGCTTTTGTTTGAGGGACCCGTTTAAAAAGTCCTGCTAGCAGTTTCTGAGAAGCTTCTGAGTAATTGAACTAATTAGCAATGAAAACACAGAGTTAATACAACACAGAGCTGTATGCAAATCACAGTCAGTCTGAACCAGGAAGTGACAGAGTATTTCATTCATGCATCCTATGAAACTCTATAGGGAGACAACTCCTTTAAATATGCAGAGGGAGCTTGGTTTGGCCTTCATACAATGTTGTGTTTTAGTGATGACAAGCAGAGGGACTGCCGCCGCTTTAAATTCGCTTCACTATAAAATTTCCCCGGGGCACTTAAGAGGGCAAAACTGACCAAAAAACTGAAGCCAGATAAATGTAGCTGATAAAGTCATGGCAGCGAAAGCTGAAAAAACAAGCTGAGAGTCAGGTGGCAAACATCAGTGACAGGTTGGAGGGGACGCAGCAGCCACAGCAGCATGAGGTCAAAAGAGTGGCACAAAGGGCCCTTTCTGGAGGTGGCAAAAACAGGAGTAGGCCACAGAGTGGCACAATAACAAGTTTTGGAGGTTACGGCAGGGAGCCACAGCAGCAGCATAAGGTCAGACAGTGGCACAATGACATTCTGGAGGTGGCAAAAACAGGGGGTAGGCCACAAGTGGCACAATGTCAGAGAGTGGAGGTGACGAGCGCGCAGCATGAGGTCAGAGAGTGGCACAATGAAAACAGTGTGGAGGGCCGGCAGCAGCCACAGCAGCAGCATGAGGTCAGACAGTGGCCAATAACATTCTGGAGGTGGCAAAAACAAGAGTAGGCCCCAGAGTGGCACAATGAAAGGTGTGGAGGGCACGCAGCAGCCACAGCAGCAGCATGAGGTCAGACAGTGGCACAAAGACAGAGTGTGTAGGTCACGGCAGCAGCCAGAGCAGCAGCATGAGGTCAGAAAGTGGCACAATGACATTCTGGAGGTGGCAAAAACAGGAGTAGGCCACAGAGTGGCACAATGACACAGTGTGGAGGTCACGGCAGCAGCCACAGCAGCAGCATGAGGTCAGAGAGTGGCACAATGACACAGTGTGGAGGTCACGGCATCAACAGCAGCAGCAGCATGTGGTCAGAGAGTAGCACTATGACAGAGTGTGGAGATGGCACATACAGGAGTAGGCCACAGAGTGGCACAATGACAGAGAGTGGAGGTCACGGCAGCAGCCACAGCAGCAGCATGAGGTCAGACAGTGGCACAATGACATTCTGGAGGTGGCAAAAACAGGAGTAGGCCACAGAGTGGCACAATGACAGAGAGTGGAGGTGACAGCAGCAGCAGCATGAGGTCAGAGAGTGGCACAATGACATTCTGGAGGTGGCAAAAACAGGAGTAGGCCACAGAGTGGCACAATGACAGAGAGTGGAGGTCACGGCAGCAGCCACAGCAGCAGCATGAGGTCAGACAGTGGCACAATGACATTCTGGAGGTGGCAAGCAAGGAGTAGGCCACAGAGTGGCACAATGTCAGGGAGTGGAGGGCACGGCATCAACAGCAGCAGCAGCATGAGGTCAGACAGTGGCACAATGACATTCTAGAGGTGGAAAAAACAGAAGTAGGCCACAGAGTGGCACAATGACAGAGAGTGGAGGTCACGGCAGCAGCAGCATGAGGTCAGAGAGTGGCACAATGATACAGTGTGGAGGGCACAGCAACAGCCACAGCAGCAGCATGAGGTCAGACAGTTGCACACTGTCAGAGTGTGAGGTCACGGCAGCAGCCACAGCAGCAGCATGAGGTCAGACAGTGGCACAATGACACAGTGTGGAGGTCACGGCAGCAGCCACAGCAGCAACATGAGGTCAGAGAGTGGCACAATGACACAGTGTGGAGGTGACGACATCAACAGCAGCAGCAGCATGAGGTCAGAGAGTGGCTCTATGACAGAGTGTGGAGGTGGCACAAACAGAAATAGGCCACAGAGTGGCACAATGACAGATTGTGGAGGTTACGGCAGCAGCCACAACAGCAGCATGAGGTCAGACAGTGGCACAATGACAGTGTGGAGGTTACAGAAGCAGCAGCATGAGGTCAGAGAGTGGCACAATAACATTCTGGAGGTGGCAAAAACAGAAGTAGGCCACAGAGTGGCACAATGACAGAGTGCGGAGGTCATGGCAGGAGCAGCAGCATGAGGTCAGACAGTGGCACAATGACATTCTGGAGGTGGTAAAACAGTAGTAGGCCACAGAGTGGCACAATGACAGAGAGTGGAGATGACGGCAGCAGCAGCATGAGGTCAGAGAGTGGCACAATGACCTAGTGTAGAGGGCACGGCAACAGTCACAGCAGCAGCAGCAGCAGCATGAGGTCATACAGTGGCACAATGACAGAGAGTGGAGGTGGGTGGCAATACCAGTCCCTGGTAAAGATGGTTGGTGGCAGTTGGAGCAGTTGGCAGCAGATGTGTGGCATCAGGCGGGTGGCAGCATCAGAATAGTGGCTGAGGCAGGTAGTTTGAACCCAGACTCATTTCTCACAGTTTGGGTGAGGCGTCATGGCTGATGTAGTCTGATGCCTAAGGCATTGGTGTGTGGAAATCCTGGCCGATCCCCGCCTGATTCATCTTGACAAAGGTCAGTCGTTCCACATTTCCCGTGGACAAGCGGGTTCTCCTTGGGGTAATGATGGCCCCTGCCGCACTGAACACCCGCTCTAATGCCACACTACTGGCCGGACAGGACAGCTTCTCCACTGCAAACTCGGCAAGTTGTGGCCACACATCCAGTTTGGCTGCCCCAGTAGTCCAGCGGATCTTCTAACTGGGGTGGCAGAGTGCTGTCCAAGTAGGCCACCACCTGTTGGTTCAGGGTCTGCTCCAGGTCCTGCTGCTGCTGGCGACTGCCCTCCTCACTAGGCGGGTGAAGGAAGCTGCACATCAGTAACTCCAGACTTAGGTTGCTGCTGATGGAGCTGGTTACTGCTCCTACCCCCCCCACCTTCTCCACAGCAGCCGCGGCAGTAGTACGTGAGCGCTGAAGAACCCCCCTGGTCAGGGCCTGTCAGAGAGGGACGATGCCGCACATAGGCAGCGGCCAACTGACTACGGAGGATTTCCCTATAGTATTTGAGTTTGTCCTCCCTCTCAGCAGCTGGGAAAAAGGCTCCATTTTGGACCGGTAGCGAGGGTCCAATAGGGTGGAGAGCCAGAAGTCATCCCTCTGTCCGATGGTGACTATTCGGCTGTCACTAGCCAGGCAAATCAGCATGCTGCGGGCCATTTGCACAAGTGACTCCGAGGGGCTCCCTGCCTCCATCTCCACTGTATACTGCCACGGTGCTTGCAGGTCATCTGCCTCGTCTTCCTCATCTGCATCTACCTCCTCCAGCTGCTGCTGCTCCTCCTCTCTTGTCACCTGGGTAGAAAATCCACTCATTTCACGAGACAATGCTTTTGCTCCAATGTCCTCCTCCTCCTCCTTCCATTTCAGTCCCCACCGGACTCATGTGGCCGCGAGATGTAGTCGCCACGTCTCCAGTCCCCTGCCCCAGACAGATTTTTCAGCATCTGTTCAGGACATGAAGCAGTGGAATGACGTTATTCATCCCGTAGTCCTGGCACTGACAAATAACGTCGCCCTCCTCGAATGGCCTCAGGAAAACGGCAGGTGTCACGCATTAGCTGCCACTGGCTGACATCAAAGTTACACAGGGGAGTACTCCTGTCCGCCTGGATCATCAAAAAATCGTTAATGGCCTTTCTCTGTTCATACAGTCGGTCCAACATGTGCAGGCTGGAATTCCAATGGGTGGGAAACATCACATAAACAGAGTGTGTTGGGGGAGGCCGTTCTGCCGCTTGCAAACTCGAGGAGGGTGTTCCTGGCTTTGTAGGAATGGATGAAGTGCATGCACAGTTTCCTGGCAATTTTCAGAATCTTCTGAAGATCGTTGGAAGACTTCAGGAACCTTTTCACAACCAGATTGAACAAGTGCGCCATGCAGGGCGCATGGACATCCCTCCCTGGTGCAGCGCGGACACCATGTTACTCCCATTGTCCATCACCACTGGTTCTGATTTGCCAGGTGGCGCGGAGAAGCCACCATCGATTTCTTGCTTGCATTGACGCGGTGCAGTTCCCTCCCCTGTGAGACTTTGTTCGCCGAGGCAAGCCAGGTGTAGAACTGCCGTGACCTGTGTTGCCCTTCACATGTGTTATATGGAGCAGTACTTGTGGAGGCTGAGATGGTGGTGGTGGTGGAGGAGAGGAGACGGACATTGGCGCAGGAGCCGCAGTTTGACAACGTGGAGAAGAAAAGTGGCGTCTCTGTTCAAAAATGTTGGTGTTGCCTGGGCAGGAAGCACATTTCACCAGTGGGCCATAAAGGACATGTACTGGCCCTGACCGTAGTTACAAGCTCGACGTACGCACTGCCGTACACTTGGAAACAATCCAACAAGACTCAAGGACTGGCCCACCTTCCACATCATTTTTGTAAGTTGCTGGTACTGCCTTTTTGGAAAATAAATTACGGCTTGGAACTCTTCATCTCGGCTCGGCACAAGCCTTGCTGAACGACTGCTGGCGCCATGAGTAGCGAGGAGCAGGAGCATCTGGGGTGGGAGATGATGGCAAAGAGAAACAGCTCCCTTCTGCAGAGGTGGTGGAGCCTTGACTGGCTGCAATGGCATGCGTGCCACTGGGTGCTGCTGCTGCTGTTGCTTGCTGCGGCTGGATGGACCACACATCTGAGGCCACCAATTCTCCCAGGCCACTGTATGGTGATGTAAAGTGTTTGATGCAGGCCGTGGTGCCAATGTTAGCTCCCTGGCCATGCTTCACTTTCTGCCCACAGTATTTCTACATATACCCAATATTCGGCTCCTCCGGTGTATTAGCAAAGAACTGCCCACACCGCCGGGTATCGGATTTTACCGCCAACGCTTCCGCACTGAGTGACTACTACCACCGCTGCCTCCCTGAAACCCCTGGTGCCGCTACTTTATTGGGACCTGCAAAAGCGGAGTTTTCTACCCCGTGGCCGCTTGGCTCCCGACTCACACTGTGCGTACCCTGTGGATCCGGCCACACTACCCACTTGCTGGCTGCGGCCGCTGCCTGAGACGCCGCAAGCTGATGCCACTTCTCCTGTCGTGATGAAGCCCTCTGCTTCCACCCGGTCCCAAGTTGGCGGTTGCGGGCTAGCATCATCATCTATTTGTGTTTTATGCGTCACTGCCAGGTCTCATCACCCTTTCTTGGTATGCGAGGCTGACCCCTCAACACATGACCTCCCATGGCCAACTCTCCCATCTTTACTCGATTGTTGTCTATGCAAGATAGCAGGGGTTATTGCGCCCCACGTGGTCTTCCGCTGCCAAGTAGATGCTGACTGCCTCTCAAATTGTCGCCATCCTGTCGCTATTTAGTGGCGCTGTAGCCCAGGGACCAACATAGTAGAGTCTCTGGGCTGAGGGAACCGGGATGGGACGAGGCGGGTTGAGGATACAGGTGGAGGGCCGCTGACCTGCTCTGGGCATGCCAAACTATAGGGATTGTGTCTGTAGTTCCCACCGACTCTTGGCTGGGTTGTCAGATAGTCATGCTGGGATGGAAGTGGATGACCTAGTCAACCATTACATGTACCCTTGGGTTGCTGAACAAACACACGGGCCGCTAGTTAGACAGAGACAGGGTGTGGCCTCACCGAGTGACCCTGCTGCGAAGCTACCCGTGCTGTGCCGAGCGCACTTGGGCCTGTCCAGGCATGTCTTGTGCCACTGCCACTCGCCAGGTGAACGAGGCCTGCCACCTCTCTGTCGACTCTAAACCCCTGTTTGTTCTAAAATGTACAGACACTGTTTGATGAGATATCTGTATATGATAAATACACACCTTGTATCTTGACTACAAATGAACGCCAGTAACAAGCTTAAATGTTGCGTTTAAAAACACTGTGTATTTTACTGAATTATAATAAGCACAAACAGGCTTAATTAACCTTCGGAGTATGAAATATGATACAGGGCAAAAATTGCTTTCTTGGCCGGTGAAAGAACGAACGTTTCTCTAGTGGACCAGAAATCAGCAAAACAACACTAATTAACCTCAGGATCTAAAAATGCGCAAAGAAAATGAAGCAACAAAAATTACCAGCTTTATAGCGTGTTAAAATGGCGTGTATTTTATGGTACACAAGCAACAGCTAGAAAACTTTGTAATTAACCTTCGGTTATGAAGTATCGCTACAGGCAAAATTGCTTCTTTGGCGGTGAAAAAAGAACGTTTCTTTGTAGTGACTCCACAACAGCAGGAACACGCTAATTAAGCCCTGGCATCTAAACTTGCGCAAAAAAAATGACGCAATGTGCTCGCAGCCATTTTATAAATTTTAAAAAACACTTCTTCCCACGAATTCCCCCAAAATTTCGATTTGTTCAGAATCAAAGTTTTCCTGAAATTCTAAAGAATTCCCCCCTTTGTTGAATCAATTTACCCATCTCTTCTTTAGCCAGGTAAAGCCCCTTTTTTGCAGGTGATGCCCTATAGCAGGTATATGCCCTTTTAGCCAGGTAGATTTCCCTATGCAGATAAATGTCCCTTATAGCCCCCGGGAGATGCCCTATAGTCAGGTAGTGCCCCCCTTTGTCAGCAGATGCCCCTGTAGTCAGGTAGATGCCCCTTTAGCCAGGTTGTAGTCCCTTAGAGCCAGGTAGTAGTCCCTTATACCCAGGTAGATGCCCCTATAGTCAGGCAGTACCCCTTATAGCCACGTAGTATCCCTTATAGCCAGGTAGTGCCCCCCTATTGTCAGGTAGTGCCCTTAACAGCCAGGTAGTGCCTATATAGTCAGGTAGTGCCCCCTAATAGCCAGGTAATGCCCCCTTAAGTTATTGATCATAAAATAAAAATGTACTCACCTCATCACAATCTCACGGTCCGCACATCCAGCTCCAGGAGCTGCTGAGCAGTGTAAGTGGCGTGACGTCATCACGCCGCTTACGCTGTCACGCAGCTCCCAGGGATCTCCCCAGCTGCAGAGCTGCCGGCCGAAGAGATCCCAGCGTCGCAAGGGGCGTGGTGAAAGCTGTGCGCCCCCTGCGATGCTAATACAAACAGGAGAGGAGGTAGGACAGATTCGTCCTGCCTCCTCCCTGTAGCAGCAGCTGCCAGGCAAGTGCAGTTCCTACCAATTCCTACCTCTATACAAACTCCCCATCTATAGCACCTCATATGGTAGCCATGTAATAGTCCCTGTAGCCAGACAGTAGCCACTGTAGCCAGACAATAGCCCATGTAGCCAGACAATAGCCCCCTATAGCCAGGTAGTAGTCCCTTATAGCCAGGTAGTAGTTCCTATAGCCAGATAGATGCCCCTTATAGCCAGGTAGATGCCCCTATAGCCATGTAGATGCCCCTTAGAGCCATGTAAATGCCCCTATAGTCAGGCAGATGCCCCTGTAGCCAGGTTGTAGTCCCTTAAAGCCAGGTAGATGCCCCTATAGTCAGTTAGTATCCCTTAAGCCAGGTAGTGTCCCCTATTGTCAGGTTGTACCCCTAAACATGGGCCCAAGGTAGTTGCCCCTATAAATAGCCAGGGTAAGTTCGCCCTAATAGGCCAGGTAGTGGCCTCCAACCTAATAAGCACCAGCATCAAGTGAAAATTTAAAATAAGCCAGGTAGCTTTGCACCCCTTATTAGATAGTTGGCAGGTTGCCCGTTCTATAGCCAGGTGTGCCTATCAATAGCCACGGTAGTGAACTATTATAAGCCAAGGTAGTTGCCCACATATAGGTCAGGCTATGGCCCCCTGCAGTTAATTGAATACAATAAACATAAAAAATGTACTATCACCACGATCTCCCACGGGTCCTGCACGTCACAGCTTCCGGGAGCTAGTCATGAGCAGTTGTAAGTACGGTGTTAGTACTTTCAGACTAGCTTACGCTGGTCACGCAGCTCCCCAGCGATCTCCTAGTGTACCATGAAGAGGCTGACTGGCGCCGCAAGGGAGGAATCCCCAGCGGTCTGCAGGAGGCGAGCGGTTGCTGTTAGAAAAGATGTGCGCACCAACCTGTGAGGTAAAACACAATTCCAGGAGAGGAGGGCCAGGAAAAGGAATTCCACGTCTCACTGACCCCTCCTCCACTGTAAGCAGCAAGCTCTTGACAAGTGAGTGTGTAGCTGCTCGAGTGCACAGCTAAGGCGTGTTACAACCCACGGCCCCGCGCAATACAAAGGGCCTCATTTCCCACGGGGCAGGAAGTGGCGAGAGCCGGCCGCCCACCCATCGGAAGTGAGCGGAAACATCGGCGACCAGGGGCGGAATTTTGCCCGCATTGCGCCCAACAGGAATAAGGCCCGACTAATGAATGACAACATTTACAAAGCCTCTAAACAAAAGACTGGGCTAGCGATTCTTGGCTAAATGAAAGCCCTAACATAAAACCAACAAAAAAAGGAGAGTTGTCAATGAAAAACATTGATAATAATGTTTTATGGAACGATTATACAAGATGGAAATCCAATAATGATAGGTAGGAAATGAGATTTTGGGTTGCATGGCCATTGATTTTTTGGTCTTGTTTCCGTCAACGGTACATATGCTGCATTCAACCTCAACTTGAGGCGATGCTATCTTAACTTATCTTTCACTTAGCACAGAGTAAGCAATGGCTTGTGCATATTGCCCATTTCTAAAAGTAGCTAGGATATCACAATAAGTCAGGATTTCTGGGATTCTTACACTAATAGAGGAAAAGGCCAACTGGTAACCAGCGTTTACATAAGAACGAAGAGCGGGAAACCATTGTGTTTAGCGAGAAATCCACTCTGAACCACACGACACACGGAGAATGATTAAGCCAACAGTGGATAATGACTGATAAAGATTTGGGAGGAGATTCACAGGGAGAGATGAGGATTCCGGTAGTTTTAAACACTTAAAACCATTCACAGACTACTTCCCAGTCCCAGCATCTCTTGCAGCGCAGCAGGGGTGCTTCCTAACGGGGGAGACGGCCATTGCTTGTGCCTGCAGATTAAGAAAGACACTGTGAAGATCCAAGAGGGACACCTCAGTGAGTATTACTGGACTATGAGTCTAGTAATAACAACAAACAATGTGGGTTACTGGGGACTGTTTTCAAATGGCCCCTAAAGGAGCTTACTTACTTGAGGGAAAATGGACAGGGTTCTGTCCCCTGATAACACTAAAAGGGGGGAATGTGCTGCTGGGAAATCTTTTGGTCTAACAATAAAAGCATCATACAGACTGCACATGTGTCTATTAACTAATCGGCTCCGGCTTCTGTAGGCATAGGTCAGATGCTGTATAAGTCTATAAACTAGTTAAGGATTAGGCTTGGCAATTGTTTGGTAGATCTTCTAACTTGTGATATCTGATTATGTAGCTTTTGAGTTTTGTCATTTAAATTTCACAAATGTGATTTTAAATTATTATAAAAATTTAACATTCGATTCACTGATTCAATGTTTAAGCAAACCTTTAAAGGGGATTACTAATATGTTGATGTGGGTTCCTACAAAACCTCGGAGCATGGTTTTAATTAGGTATCTTGTAATTAAATTTGACATTAAAAAAAGTTTGAATAATGTGAGAGCTTACAGGGCATTACCTTACATTGACACTTGCGTTTTCCTGACCAGTTTTACATTAGATACGGCGGACGGCTGATCTAGGTAAGCACCTTGCGTTGTTTTGCACGCCATATGGGAAATTCGCACAATTTGAGAAGCTTTTTAGTCATGGGCGCTTGGAAAGGAGACAAAACGGAGCTATTTAGATATAGCAGATTCAAATGGTTATGGTAAGGTAATCTATAGCTAAAACATGCAAGAAATCTGGCCTACTTTTAAAGGAGACTGGAGTGAGAAAACGAATCTTCTAGTTCTTATTGATAACACAAGGAAGAAAATACCATGGCTTGTTAAATGTAATCCTATCTTACGTATAACAATGCAGAGGCTCCCTGGCATCTACTGTCAACCCCCCCCTTTCCATTCACCACTGAAGCCGGGAATGAAATGAAGGGGCGGCCTGCTGAGCTTAATTTCTCTCCTGAAGCACAGAAGAGGAGATAAATAAAAAATACGGCATATCTAAGCTTGTGCACAAATTACAAGTTCTTCATCTGTGAGATTAAGGCCAAACAAACAAATGTTTGCCTCAAAATCAGAGGGACTGGGGAGTATTCAAAGAAACGTGCAATGGGAGGTGGCGTCAGGATGAGAATCAACAGTGGAGGACTTGTTCTTTTAAAAAACAGAGAAATACATATTCCGCTCCTTTTTTCAAAGGGCCTCAAGTGTGGGAGTATAAGCACTGTTAAGGGAAAGGTTATCAATTCTTGGCTTAAATTACACACCTGGATGGTGGGTTTCATTATGAATTAGGGGATAAGATCGGATGTTTCGGTGAAGAAGTTTTCCTAACATTTGAATCAATATTGTATTCTGTTTAACTACATATCAAGATTGGTTCACGACTTTGCCCAAGTTTTTTTTAAATTTATGGGGCCCCCTCTGTGCATTTTCCACTTTGAACCAACCCCTCTTAATTTAATGGAACCATTCTTCTCTACAGGGACAAATACAAGCTATAAATGGACTATTAAACTCTAAGCCAATGCCCAAGTATCCCCGGGTCTTTCCTGTAAAGGTAATTACTCTAGATTGCTTGATGTAAACAAGCCCTAGCTTGTGCTTTCCCGGGAGTCTTTGTCGTTCTTGACCCTTGTTTTGTCATGTGTAGGAGCGGTAGGGGGCTCATTATGAACTTTGTATTTTTATAAGTCAGATAATATTTGTGTTACCATTCAATGAGTTTGCCCTTTTGGTCTAAGTTTACTGAAAAAACTTGGAGACTTCAGCTTTTCACAATTTAATGGAGCCCTATACTGAAAAATTTGGCTGAAAAATAAATGTTGGTTTTTCGGGGACAAACAATATAGGTGAAAAAGACAAATCTGAACCATGGCAGTTGCAACCTACAAAACAAATAAAGAAAAAAAACAAGATTTGACAGGGCGGATAAACAATAAAAAGCAACATCCCATGGAGGTAGACAGAGTTTTTTTGATGAAACAAAAAGTGGATATATTACAGTGCACGGCACCTGTTCATTCATAATTCTGCATATTAGAGGAGATATGATTCTGAAAAAATTTTGTTTGATGCTGCATTTAAAGGACAATGTATAATTGGATATGACCCCTGGAGAAATAAACCAGCTAATCACCTTCCATTTATGCTATTATGTCAGTTTAAACAAGGATGGAGAGAAAATGCCAATTTAATGAACAGCATAACAAACAGTAACATGTAAAGTAGTAATAGGCGTTATCAAACTCTTGTCACATGGTGCCGCAAACAAGGTCCAGGATCAATCCAAAGTGTTGCGACGATTTCCTAAAATTTTTCGCCGGGGGTTGTATCCGTTGGGATCATTTAACCATAAAGGGGGCCCCGTATTCACACGGCCTCTATTCTGCCGCGCGATTGGCGCCGATACTGCGCGCCGTGATTTGCCGCTGCATTACGGGCAGCCAAACAATCCGCTACGGGCAAGCAATCTTACGCGGGTTAATTCCACTGCTCTTTCATTAGAGATAATAAACAGTGGATTACCGTCGCCTCCACTTACCCGCTCCTACGGCAAATCAGCCGCGGAGGGGCGGGAGAAGATATACTCGTGACATGCTAATTCCATTTATAGCAGCGGACGCGCTCTGTCAAAACAATGCATTGTTACTGGGTCGGGGCCCCCTAGCGGCGCCCAACCGATACCTCGCGACTCCGGACAAGCACCCCGTCAAGAACCCACTTTTTTAAAGGGGATTGAGTGTAATGTCTATACGGACGCACAAATCCAGTCTCTTAATCGGGGAATAAAAGGCCGTTCGTGATCAACGGCCCCTTATGTCCAATAAGGTGGGGAATTTTATCCCTATGTAACTGTAATTGTTTATGCTAATATTTACAGCCAAGCAGAGGAATTCTTCAAACAAACAGATAATAAACATGAAAAAACAATAAGTATTGTAGGTGCTTAGGGCTTGTTCACACACGGTAGTTCGATGTGATTCGTTTTTACGGATCCTTTTACGAGAATCCGCCCCCAAATACGGACAAAATTCTAACCAATTGTCAGTGTTTATGTATCATTGAGTTCACAAAATGGCACAAAAGCGCAATCCGCTGTTTCCACGGGAGAGTCGGACGTTTGCGAGATTCTGGAGAACCGCTCATAATGACAGAACTGAGAGTTGTCGCAGAAGATGTGTCTGTTTGGGTAAAGATCTAGGATTGGAGAGGGGAGTTTTGCGGTTTTAGCTTCAAGTGCGTGAATAGTCCATATTAGGAGATAATTGGAAGTTCATCGCTTTTGGAAAAACCTGTCCAAAAAGCGCTCCACACTCACCGGGCACGTAATCTCAGTACTAGCGGCTTTTGAATCCTGAAAAGCGGATGGCGCGGGGAAAAAAAAAACCACAAAAAAGACAAAAAAAAATAAAAAAAAACAAAAACACACCCACAAAAACAAAAAGAACAAAAAACACCACGAAAACAAAAAAAAAAACAAAATAACAACCGAGAAAACAAAAACCAAAAAGCGAACTGGGAAGGACGGGGTGCCCACGGGGGAAATGTGGGAGAGTGATGCGGCGGGCAAGCGATGGTAAGCAAAAGGCAGGCTGCGCAGGTTTGTTGACGGGCTGGGCAGCATGCAGGATTCTAAACTGTTGAAGCGGGCGGGCAGCGGCAGGTGGGAGCAAGGCACGGACAGCGTTGAAGTGAAGAGGTCACACGGGCAGCGCAGGTGGAGCGGCACCTGGGCAAGCGGCAAGGTAGATAGCAAAAACAGGCATAAATAATGGGCAGCGCCAGGTGGCTATCCGGAGGTGACAAGTTGGCGGGCTGGTGGGAGCATTAAATGTGACAGTGGTGGTAGCGGGATGATTATAAATGTCGGAGAAGGAAAGCCAGGCGAGGGATCTTGAGAGTGCTGTGGACCTTTTGAAATGGAGAGCTCGATCGAAGTGGTGGGGAGGGCGTTACATTTGAAAAATGAGGAGGCCGTGGGCAAAGGAAGGCGGAGGGGATCCATTTGCATTATGGGGAAGCCGTGGGTGGGACAGTGAAGAAGTGCGGGCACAATTTTGGAATGGTGAGCGCTGTCAGCTGGTAGGTGGCGGAACATTTGATATGGGAGCTCGTGAAGGGGGACCATAGTGGAGGATGCGGGGAAGTTGAAATGGGAGCCTGAAGTGGTGGTGCGGGAATAATTTGAATTGGGAAGCATAAGACAACGTAGTCATGTTGGAAGCGGGCGCGAGGAAAAATCACTTTGAACATATGGAGAGCCGTTAATGACTAAGTGAGATTAAAGGTAGGACGGGACCAAAATATGTTGAATTGCGAGAAGCAGCTGAACGTGAGAATAGTTGATGACGGAAGGCTGTGTATGAAGAGAAGGGAGTGTCAGAAACATGATGAGGGATCACGATTCCAAAAAGCCAAAAAATTAAAAGAGAAGCGAAATCTGACGTAAAAATCAGAATCCGGAAAGTCGGACGGATGCGGTAAAATACGCAGGTGAAATATACTAAAGCCATTCAAAATATAAAACGGGGAATCCCAAATTAATAAGTGTTCATTACAACAAAAATACTGCTGGGTTTTAAAGATTCCGAGCTATAGGTATATCGCGCAAATGACGTTTGTAAAAAAATGTCAAAAAATCGGATCTGTAAAAAAAGCGAGAATCCATAACAAAAAGCCGTTTAACAATCTTAATCCTTCATAAATATTTGAAAACAATCGTGTAACACAAATGCCACTTTAAAACAATTATTGCTTATATTCCAATCGTGTTTTTTTTTTGTGGAATTAATACTGAAAAAGTCACCTCAAAAGGTTAACAATAACATTTTGAGGTAAAAAAAGCAATCAAAAAATGGTAGGCTGGGGACTGAGGGGTCCTTAATTCATGTTCTTTCTGTGTTTTGTTTATTTTAAAAAATCGGCAATTATGCCTGTTGCATGTCGTTATTTGTTTCACCAAATTAGATTTTTAGTAAACCATTACTCTTTTATGTCAGGTGAAATCATACAAACAACCGCAAATAAGGAATTATTATGAATCATTTCAATGGAATAGGGAGACTACTATGAGGCGCTACTCCTGGCAACAGTGGCAAAATACGCAGCTTGCAGGACACTGAGGCCAAAAACATGTATACGGTAAGTTTGCTTATAATATTTTAAAACAAAGGCCTCCACGCCACCTCCAATATCAGAGCGCATTTACAGAACGATGCGGGGCATTTTTATTAGCGAACTGAGATCAGGGGAGTATGTGTCTAGGAAGTGTGTAACACTTTAAATAACAACCTGTATGAAGCTTTACAATTTATTGCTTCAAAGTACCCGGGAAAAGCCAGGACGAATTAATTCTGGAACAGAGGAATGAAAAAACATACTTATTTAAAAAAGTTGGTTTTTTACCTGACGCCAGGGATAAGTGTGTTTTTTGCGGCCCGATATGAGCAACATGATTTTAATACCTGCCAAGTAGAAATCAGAGGTTTCCATAGATTAAGCGAGATTCTACCGACTACTAATTTTTGCACTAATAAATAAAATTGGAGAGTTCCTTTTATTATCTCCCGGGCGCCTAAAAATCTTTCATGTCGCAACGAATCGCTGTTTCTTAACCATTCTGTAAATTGTAATGGTATGATTAATGGCTAATCAACCAAATGAAATGTTAGTCAAAAGGACTGTCGGCCAGACAACAATAAAAAACAGTGAAGTAATTGGAAGCCCAGAACACAATTTTGCTTAATTAGGGTTTACTTTTAGATGGGTTACGTTAGGATGGGCCAATGTGGCCATCACAGATTAAAAGGGATGATTGTTCAATAGCGCTTTATTTGAGTGTATTAGGGAAGTATGTTCACTCAAAGAGTCTTTTGCAAGGTGTAATTTCAGTGTGTAATTTCACTGCAAAATATGCCCCCAACAATATAACGGCCCTGCAATATTCATGGTAATTCATACTGCCTACTCACCTAGCAGAGGGCTATAGATTGCCTTGCCCGTTTTTCCCGGATTGTAACAAATATGCGAGCGTGGTAACAGAAAGGGACATGTTACTTTCTTTCCCGGCGCTATACGGCTTACCGCGTACAGTAGACGCTGCACATAATTCCGTAATGCTCAATTAACCCATTGAGGATAACTTTAAAGGGGGTTTTTGGACTTTTTGCAAGAATCCCCTCGTTGGCCTGGCATTAGGGATATGGGAATGATTGGCCGAAACTTTTTTGCAGATTGGTTCTCCGTTCATGATTCTTGCGGAGTTCTGGATATACCCAAACAGTCGCTCGGCCCTATTAATTCAGAACTCAAAATCGACAATGCGGAGATTTAGCAGCATGGGTCCATCTTCATGTTCTTCTGAGAGCTGGCTGATATTGAGCTTACTCAGAAAGGGAATTTTGCATTACCCTCCCAACTTTTTAGAGTATTGCAAGGGAGACAAATCAGGGGCCAACCAACCCCTAAAACCACCGCCCAAAAACACCACTTTGAAATCAACCAAAAGGGACAAAACCACCCTACTAATTACTTTGCCCAAATACTCAATACATTGGCCCAACTTTTTAGGAAAGGCAATAATGGGACACATTTTTCAGGATTGGCATTGTAATCCACATGATGAAGATTTAAAGTAAAATTGTTAATGCTAATTTTTGACAGCAGGGAAGCAATCACGATTACTTTGTTTACAAGCCAAGACTAGTCGATTTATATGGACACAAAAATCTATTTTTCCCAAATGGATAAATAGGAGTGGGACATTTTATAAGAGCTAAAGCTAGGGATGTGGGACATGGAGTTTAAAACAAAATAGTGGGGGGGGCAACTGTCCCTCACAAAAAAAATAAGCTTGGAATCGTATGATTTTGACGAAGGATAGCACAAAACCTCTCTTAGAACAGGGATAAAGTTTCTTGTAATATCAATGGGTTGCGTGGTATCTTGTCCTCTCAGGGTTATAGGAGTGCCTTCAAATGCAAAGGGGCCGCCAAAAACAGGATTTATTTCTGGCCCATACAAAGGAAATGAAAGGTATGGGCCCCCCTTACTAAAATCCCCGACCCCGTCAAACCTACTGCCCCGCCCCAGTAAAAAAAAACATATTGGTCAATTTGCTATAATGATATCATAATACCATTATACCGGTCATCTGATCTTAATTCTTAAATAGTAAGACACAATTCTTTAAATAATGCCATTACCAGAATGACCATATTAGTGGTAGATTACACCAATGCCAGGGTCGACACAATTTTCAAGTGGAACCTTACTGTTTGATTGTCTTGTTGAATGAGTCATTCTCAACGTTACCTTTTATTATTCTACCATCTAGGACATTATGACCTTGACACTCTATACCAGGGTGACCACTCCAAAAATCCGCCACCTGACAGAGAGAATTCACAATTACAAAACCAATGAGGGACTCCTTAATTCTTTTTTTTTTTTTATCCATACATGTTGTCCTACTGAAGGGTTGTAGAGTTGCCGGGTAGGGACAGGTGAGGTTAGGTAGACAAAGGAGGTTAGGTCAGCACAGGTGGGCTAGGAGTAGTTCAGGGAGGTAGGTAATGCTTGTTGCCAGGGGAAGTAGGTAAGCCGGGGGATGGTAGGCTAGGCCAGGTAGCTGGAAGCTAGGCGAAGGTAGGTAAGCTGGTAGCTAGGGAAGGTAGGTTAGCTAGGGAGGTAGGTAACCAGGTAGCGCTTGGATAGGTAGGGAATTAGGTAAGCTGGTAAACCTGGGAGTTAGGTACCCAATGTTAGCTGGTAGCCTGGGAAGGTAGGATAAGCTAGAGGAGGTAGGTCAGCAGGGAGGTAAGGTAGATGGTATGACAGGGAGGTAGGTAGCCAGGGAGCTGGTAGCTAGGGAGGTAGGTAGCCAGGGAGCTGGTAGCTAGGGAGGTAGGTAGCCAGGTAGCTGGTAGTCAGGGAGGTAGGTAGCCATGGATGTAGGTAGCTAGGGAGGTTGGTAGCCAGGTAGCCAGGGAGGTAGATAGCTAGGGAGGTAGGTAGCCAGGTAGCCAGGGAGGTAGGTAACCTCGTGTGTATGTGTGTGGGGGCCCTGAGGTGGACGAGAGGGCCCCCACATATATGGCTGGGGGGGCCCTTACACACATGGGGCCCTCACACACATGGCTGTGGGGAGAAGGACTGCAGGGCTGGGTAGAGGAGGGGAACGCAGCTCAGAGTGGGCCCGCGCTCCCAGTCACAGCTGCATTCACATTCACATAGCTGCTTTTACACTTACTTCCCTTGCGCTGTGACCAGAACCGATGCCCTCCGTCCGCGCCTCGCTGTGCTGTACTGGTTAGCAGTGGGATGTGGACAACTGATTTAATTAGTCATCCCAGCTGCAGTCAGAGAGAGGAGGGCCCCGGCTCCAGTCACAGTGCAGCGGAAGTAAGTGTAAAAGCAGCTGTGTGAATGTGAATGCAGCTGTGTCCAGGAGCGCGGGCCCCCATTCAGCAGCGCCGGCTGGGCCCTATAAAAAATGTAGCGCACCAGTCCATAATGTGAAATAAGGGGGCCTGCTTGCAGCAGGCCCCCTTATTTAAACCGGGAAACCGAAAAGGGGTACCGCCTGAAAACCCCCTGTACGGTGGCCCTGGCCGCATGTATAACTGACGCGGTCTTCGACAGCCCTGTAGGAAGAAGTCCCTCTCCGTCCATCACCATCTCCCATGACCTTCCGTCTCTTTTCTCTCTTAGTTGCTGGCATCTCCTGTTTTTTTTCCTTTTGAAAAACTTTTTCACTTTTTTCTTTGGTCCTTATTACTGGGCACTTGTCTTCTTAAATTAAAAATTTGGAGGAGGATACAAAGGGTTTCGGTGAAACATCTCTAGCTCGTCACTTTGTGACAGAGGGCCATGGATATTGAGTTGCGGGGTGCGACTACAAAAAGATACATTGTAAAGAAGTAAACAGTTGAGAAAAGTTACTGAAAAAAGAAGCCAAAATGGTACATCGGTTAGAATTCTGGCCTTAAAGGTATCCGAAAATTTTTTAGTCTTAAAGCGTTCTTATAAGGTGTTTTTTAAACATGTGTTTGTAATTAAGCTATATACATACGAGGGACCTTGTACCATATTGAAAAAAAGGGGGGGGATCCCCTCAAAACGTCGCAAAATCGACTAGACGCGGATGCCCCTTCCCCCCGGGGCATCTCCTCATAAACCCCCCGGGAGGGGTAAGAAAAGGACTTGAACCCTCGTTTAACCACGTTAGCAGTGCTGAAAAGACAAAAACATAAATTTCTTTTACGGGATTTTTTATTTGTGGTAAGTTTTTTAACGGTTTATAATAAAGTTTCTATGAAAATTAAGGATTGATAAGTGAATGGCATGTTACTACGCTTGGTTGTGCTGATATAGGGTTTGAGGTCCTTATACTGCCAGTTTGAAAATATTTCTAATTATTTGTGCATTTACTTTTGAAAAGAACTTGTGTTCCCACCACCATCCCCTTTTCCCCCCAACTCCTCAGGTTTTTCCCCGATCCTCCCTTTTTCCCCGTGTGCCGGCATCTCGCCTCTGCTGTCGGGGGATTAATTGTTTGGCTCCATCTTACAAGACAAACCAATCAAAAAGGCATTATGGGAAAGGGGCTGAGATGCCCACCCCGGCCCTCTGTTGGATGTAAAAAATCCCCAATTTTCTTTTTAAACCCCCCGAGTCTTGAGAAAACAAAAAGGATTTTAGCCACGCCCGTACTCCCATCTCAGACAGCCTGTTTCGGGGTTCTTCATGAGGCGAGCGATACTGGTTTGGGTGTGTGGGGGGGCATTGGGGGAGCTCGGGAAAGGGAAATCTTCCTTAGGGAGAGCCCCCGACACCAAAACAGAAGAGAATATTCTCTCAGGCTTCTGCTTCTTGGGTCTCTTTATAAAATTAACGTATTTCCCCCGAGGTGTGGGTCTATAATGTATCAGCATTAGCAGACTTGTGACCTGACAGTGTATAGCATTTTAATTTTGCCACTTTGGTGTAACTTGGACATTGTATGACACATTTTGTTTGGAACAGTATCTGATTTAGGCACTGCAGTGCGACACTTTTTGGACTTAGGGTAATTTTAGTTATGCAGTTAATGGACTTTGTTTTTAAGGGGGGGGGTTTTCCAATCTCAGCATTTTGGGAATTTTGCAAGATTCCATTAATGTCAAAAAAGGGAAAAATCCCACCTTGAGAAGACGCCCCTGAAGGTCTCCATGCAGAAGAGGTATTTGCACACACATTCATTTTGATGGGAGTTTCATGTGTACAGCAAGAATGGTGTGCTTGGCTGTATTCAGAACTATGAACATAGAGTGTTATCCATGCACGACCACTTTTCTTTTTTGTCAAAACTTTGAAGCCTGTTTAAACTCCTGTCAGAAATTTTGGGGCGATATGATAATTTGGCAAAAACGGGCCAGTTCTAAAATCCCTTTAAGGTAGTGAAATATGCCAGAATGTATGAACCTGTTTCTTCTGCAGCAACAAAAAGGGCGCGCTAGTTCCAAAGACAACTCAGGCTCATTGGACCCCCCTTTTAACCTGGTCGGCTGTTCTAACTTTTCGCGCAAAGGGTTTTTAGGTTACTTCTTTTTTAAAAAAAAAATGGGCGGACACACCCCCAAATGCCTCAAAATTTTTGGGCGCTTTAAAAAAGTGTCTTTGGGGCATTAAAATGGCACTCATCATGCCAAAGTTTGGAGAGAGAAAACTGATGTACTTTGTAATATTGTAATATTTTTTTTTAATGCAGTGTAGCTTGTTTTTCTTGGATGCCTCCTTCCTTTTTTTTTTTTTTTTTTTACAAATGTCAGAATACGTAGAGAGAGAATTTTTTAAGGGGCTTTTTATTACTTCGAAGATCAAAATTTTTACAAAATTTCTTAGTTTTTGGGTAGCATTGCTTAAAATGTAGCTTTGGTCAAACTTTGGAAATCCTTCCACAGGTTCTCACAAAAGTTTGGTAGGAATTTTTGGCCCCTTCCTCCTGACAAACGGTGAATGAGCCATGTTTGTATCACCTTGCTCACCCCTCCCTTTTCAGCTTTGACAAAAAATTTTTTGAATAAAATTTTGAGGGCAGGGTTTGCGATGGCCCCTCCAAAAAAATTGACTTGGTTATCCTTAAGCCCTTTGAACCAGTTTGGCATATGTGGGCATTTCCTTGGGAAAACCCTTTCCATCCCAAACGTTAAATTCCGGTGATGTCTTGAGATTTGCTTCAGTTTTGCCAATAATCTTCTTTCCTCCTGATGCCACCCATTTTTTGAAGTGCAAACCCAATTTTCCGCAGCAAAAAAAAAACCCCACAACACATTGTTGCCACCCCTGGTTTAACAGTTTTATGGGTCTTAGGTTTCAAGCTTTTCCCTTTTTGCTCCAAACATAATGATGGTCATTATGGCCAAGCAGTTCCATTTTACTTATGTAATGGTGCTGCGGAGGGAGGCAGAGGGGAGGAATGGGAGTTGCATGTCACAGTGGCAGCAGTCACTAAACCCTCTCTTACCTGTTCTGGGGCCAATACAGTGAAGAGGGGGCCCTGCGACTCATAGGTAGATGATGTAGGTGTATGGTACTCCTTCTCAGTGTCAGACTGGCCCACCGGAGGATTGGTGAATCCTCCAGAAGGCCCCTGGTCCGACACATCGGAGCCGGCCGCCACAGGTAGTCGGGCCCGGCCCGCACCTCATGTCTTGGAACCCCCGGGCCCTCCGTCTCGAGCGCTCACGGGATGTCTTTTGGGTCTTGTAGTCAAAGGGCCATAGACGGCACAAAAAGTAATATCATCCCCCTCCCCTGTGCCGGGCTTTTTCTGGAGAAGTCTGGCAGTAAAACCCGACCTGCTGCAGCTGCTCGTCCGGGAATGGGAAAAGGTGTGTATTTTTTTTTCTCACCTAATGGGGTCTGACTAGTTAGCTATATTGGGGCAATTTACCTAGCTACCTGTGGGCAAACTGCCTAGCTATCTGTGGGCAAACTACCTAGCTACCTTGGGGCAAACTACCTAGCTGGGAGCAAACTACCTAGCTACCTTGGGCAAACTACCTGCGGGGCCAAATTTTAACGCCTGGGGGCAAACACCTTTGGGGGCAATTTACCACTACCTGGGGCAAAAACCCCCTACTGGGGGGAAATTTTCCCGTACCCGGGGCAAATAGCTTTGGGGGCAATTTACCTAGCTACCTGGTGACAATTTACCCAGCTACCTGGGGGCTAACTACCTATCTGGGGACAATTTGCCTAGCTATCGGGGGCCAATTTACCTAGCTACCTGAGGGCAAACTACCTATCTGGGGTCAATTTACCTTGCTTCCCAATCAGATAGATACCTCAGCCAATGCGATTGGTTTCGTATTTTAAAAGGTTTTCCCCCCTTGGACTTTGTCAACAAGTTTTGTATCCATTTTTTTAAACAAAGGTCACCCAGGGGGTTTTTTTGGGGGAAATTTTTATTTAAATAAAGGTTTTTTTGTTTTTTTAGGTATTTTTTTACCACTTTTTTCCAGTGTTGAATAAGGGTCGACAATTTCTCTCTATTACTAGCGCTGAGGCTTGGAGTCATTCAGTGGTGGTTTTTTTGTCACCCCAAGGCTGACATCAAGCCCAGCACTAGTAATATAGAGACGTCTGTCTAACACCTCTATTATTAACATTGGAAATAAATGGTAAAAAATACACAGACACAGCACAAAAACACTTTATTTAAATAAATTCTCCCAACACCGGCCTCCACGACCATTGTATTAAAGAAGTGGATCGAACCCTGGTTCAATAAATGCTTCAAAGTCCAACAGGGCAATCTGCAGAAAAAAACAGAAACACTACAAAAAGCAACAGCATGACAGTACTGAACTCCTTCCACTGCACCACCTAGAAATCATGCATCATGCCTGCAGCTGATCTTCTGGGTGCAGTGGAAGGAGTTCGAACCACACAATATGATTCTGAGGGATAGGCCAGAGCTGTAGCACAATCTCCATGGGGTTAGTCCTCCATTCCTCCTCATAGACTGGGCCTCTAAGTTATGGCCCGTACTTGCTCTCCCACCCCTGGGAAGTTTGTACAAAGTTGGGAAAAGTAAAGAGTTGCTAGAAAAGTGAAGATTCTAAGATATTTGTGCCCAAATCTGCAGGAACGAGTGTTGGCTAGGAGAAGTCAACATGGAGGTGTTGACCGACTCATCAGAGAAACGTCACCTGTGAGTCACTAAATATAATTGAACTGTAATCACTTATATGTGTGTAAAGTGTAATGGTTTATATTCAGTACTGATGTGGCGGTATTATTCATTCACTATGTGGTGGTGATATGTTGGTCATGGTGTGGTGGTATTATTCAGTCACTAAATGGGGAGATATGTGGTCATCGTGTTGTGGTATTTTTCAGTCACTATGTGACTATTTTATTTTTTCTCCACCAGTTTTTTGTTTGCATTCATGTCATAGTCTCAAAATGAAAAAAAGCTTTTTCATTTAGTATAATTGACATGACATGTAAATTTGCAGAAAATAGATAACATCGTGAGTTATAAGCAAGGAGCCGGCGAAAACGCGCACACTTAGATTAAGAGAACAGGTAATAAGGAATCACTGTAAAGTCTCTGGAGAATTTATAATCCTTGCAAGAGAAGAAAAGCAACAAGATTATAAAACGATAAAACTTTCTGCAGAGCCGAAGCAGGTTCTCAAGTCTATCAGGAACAAAAAGATGAAAAGAAAGGACACGGCGACTTGGGGAGATAAAACCTGATTATATAGGATGTGAAATCTGATTTCTCTCTTTTATGAACTATCTAGGCGGGAGGAACCAGTGTTTCAGCAGTAAATTAAAATAACCGACTTCTTTCCAGGAACACACACAGCATTCTCTATGGAGAGAAATGACAGCATTCAGAGGTAGAGGTGCCACATTCTCACAGAAAGTGAAAATATCTTCGAAAATATCATAACAATAATGAATAATAATTGTGAATCATTATTAAAGAATCTTTGCTAACATCTCATTACAAAAATGGCACAAATAAATAAAAAGAGGCACCAAATTCATGCAGAATATCACATGGATGTTTGTGGGGTGGTGCAATGACCCTCCCTTTAGCAAACACGTTCCTTTTTTTTACCCCACATAAAACCACAGCAGGAACGGTGATCTGACCAGGACACGTGAACCTAACCTTGAACAAAATATATCAGATATCATTTGGCATGGGCCAAGCAATGTTTTATATTTTATTTGAAAACTGACACACATTCTCATTTGTTGATTTTTTGGATTATTTTTATTCTCTCATGAACTCTTTGCTGTATGATTTGAAGGAATTTTAAAGTGAAACTGGCTCATTTCCTACATTAATACCCTTGCCAGGATAGAGACAGAAAATGGCATTAGCAACTTTAGGAATCTTGACATGGCAGCTAGAAATCTTCCACGTGAAAAGCCAATATTGAGCCAATATTTAGCATATTTCTCATGAAAACTTTTTTAACTAAGTATAATTTTACCTAACTATGGTCCATCATCTGGGTGGTGAAATAAAGAATCATGTGTAATCACATGTGATCCTTTATTCTACCACCAGATAATAGACCATGGTTATGTAAAACTGTAGTTATTTTTCTGAAATTTTTGCAGCAACCTCTTATTGCTAGACATGGTGTTAAAATAAAAATTAAATTCTACTCACCTCCCTTCCTGCCACCGTCCCATGATGTTTTGTTCATGGGAATCATTGGCTCGCACGGGTATCTGCCCGTCATTGTAAGCACTACAAGGGGCATGCTGGTCTTGGTTAGGGCAAATTTAAAGGCGGGCAGCAGGAGCAGTGAGTACAGTGGAAACGGGACTAGTTACCATTTCTGATATGTCTGGTTTACTTGTGTAAATTTTGGAGCATCTTCTCTTATAACTCTTTGTTGTGTTTTTCTGTGTTCTTTTACATAATGTAATTACTGGGAACAGTCATCTGGGTGTTACCATTCCAGGTTTCAGAGAGATTATACAATGATTCTGTCAGCACTGATTGGACAATGTTAGATTTTGCAGCGACACACACAATTGGCAAAACCCGTCTGATATATCCAGTAATCCATTTTTAGGAGTAATAACAGGAGAGCGCAACACAGGGTTATTGTCAGGGATATATATTTCCCTGACTATCCTGCATAAGCAGGGAGTAAACCACCTTTCCCAAAAGGGGATCAGAACATATGCCCCGCCTTTGGGCAATGTCACGGTTAGGTCGAGTTCTGTGCTTTGAACTGCGGATCTGCTCGTGATTTAGTTGTGTCCCTGTACCTGTGCCAGCTGCAGATCTTTCTGCCGGTTGATACTCCTGTTGTCCTTGGGTCCGCGATACTGCGCCACCGTCCTCTGTGGTGTTGTGGGATGCTGGTACCCTCTTGGTGCATGTGGACAGTCTCAGTAATTTTAAGGGGAAAGTAACTAATTAATTGTCCAATGTACCGTGACCTGTGCATAAGGAACTTGCTACCTCTGCTTCAGTTTCAGTTTGTGGATATTCTCCTGTGATCCTGACCATGTTTGTTTTACTAGTTGCTATTACCTGTGTTAACCCTGAGTTAACCCTACTTTATGTAAAGTACACTACTGCTGTTCCTGCTGCTGCACAAGTCTATTACTACATCCACTGCTGTTCCTTTCCATTTGTACCAGCCAGTTTCTTGCTGGCACTCTTTCAAATCTTCGCCTAACTGGGCTATGACCCATCACCTCTGCCTATACCCGGTGTCCTCTGTCTAGCAGTTTGGCTGCCACCGTGGGGTAGCTTATCAGGGGTTAGGATTGGGTGGTTCCTGCTGCTAAGATGTTTTGGCGTTTGGGCAGGCTCCGGTGAAAACCAGGGCCTTTTAGGGCTCCAACTCCCTGGCGGTGGTCTCCCCTTTTCCATCTATGGGTTGCTGTGGCCAGAGGTCACATACCTAGTCGATTGGAATTGTTACAGTGCGTGCTGACCTGTCACAACCTGACAGAACGGACTGAATCCCGTAAGTCCAACACAGAACAAACTGACCATGGATCCTCGATGTGACCTGTCTGAGCACCCAGACCTCACAGCCGTAGTTACCCGTCATGGCATCCATCTGGAGCCATTTTTTCAGAAGCTACAGTCTGTTACCGCACATCTGGATGAAATTACATCTGCACTGGCATCTACATTTGCACTGGCACCTGTACTTTTAGCACTTCACCTTCGATTTCTTACAGGGCCAGCCCGATCTACTCTGCCCTCCATTATTACGTGATTCCGAAAACAGTCACGAGATTATTAACCAGTCCACTATCCATTTTGAGGTCCTGGCACTTCGGTTCCCATCTGACCGAGCCAAGGTAGCTTTCATCATCACCTGATCACAGATGAAGCCTTGGCCTGGGACTCACCCCTCTGGGAATGAATGAATCTACAGGAATTTCTCTGCGCCTTCCATAAGATATTTGAACAGCCTAGCTGCAATACCTCTATGGCATTTGCTTTGCTACAGGCGATTCTACAGTGGGCCAGTATGCCATACAGCTTTTCACATTGGCCTCTGAGCTTGCTTGGAACAACGAGGTCTTTGTTACAGCCTTCTGGGGCTGGGTATATTAAAGGATTTAGCTGGTGGTTTGATCTACAGTAATTGGCATTCTCTTGCTTTGCAACAAGATCAACATCCGTTTTTCAGAGAGAGAGTTAGAGCTTTGCGAGCAGTCAATGCACTTCCGACCTCTCAAGCCGCCTTGCCATGTACCAGTCTCCCCAAGTCTCCCTCACCTGACACCGGTGTCTCCTCAAGATGAACCCATGCAGGTGGATCATATTCATCTAATCCCGGAGAAACGCGCTTGCCGGCACAGTCTGAACTTGTGCTTATACTTTGGCAGTGCCAAGCATTAACTAAAAAGCTGCCCAGTCTGCCTGACTGTGCTCTGAAAACCTCAGTGCCATGGTCTTGTGGGTGAGGCTTCCCTGGGTGGAGACACATCTTCCTTGAAGTTCCTGCCCTACTGGACTCTGGTTCTTCTGAGAACTTTATACATTCGTCTCTGCTGGACAAGTTTTGTCTACCTGTCTCCCATTTAGAGAAACTAATGCATTTCTCCTTCATTAACAGGGAGATTCTGAAGGAACCTGTCCAGTTCCGTACCAGGCCTCTGTCTCTGCAAGTCAGTAGTTCCCACAAGGAGGAAATCTCATTCTATGTTTTGTCTGGTTCTTCTGCTTCAGTTCTTCTGGGTCTCCTATGATTCCAGCTGCATGCTCCTGTTATGGGTCAGAAAACTGGTGAGGTTATCCTTTGGGGTGAGCAATGCCAGTCTAGCTGCCTCAAACCAACCTGACTTGTACAGTCCTGCCCAACCATGCCCTTGCGAGTTGCTTCTGTTGTGCCAGCTGTGGAGACTTGAGCCCAAGAAGATTCTCTGGATTGTCAATTCCTCCTGCAATCCCACCCACCTCTCCTCCTGCCTATTGTTTCTGCTGTGCTTGTGGTCCTCTTGGCTCCGAGAAAACTTTATACCTTATCACCGTACCTACATGCGTTTCCATACTGCCATTTATCCAGGCTCTCCATACAACCTACCAACAACTACCTTATACCTTGGGTTACTACCAATTGTTTTCTCAGACTACCACCTATTTTAATCAACACCAATTTCTATATATTTTTCTCATTGCATCACTAAGTGTGACATGCATGATTAAGATTTGTAATTTGCTGAAACGTCGTGTCAATTTTTGTCACAAGTCTGGATTTCATTTTACCGAAAAAAAGAAACCATTGTGTTGAACACTACTATCTGTATCAAATTGGACTTTTGAATTACAGATGAACATCCACTAACTGACACTGGAGCAGAGGGAGGAAGTTCCTTAAATCACAGGAGGTCACAGGTCATTGGACAGGTAATTAGGTACTGTCCCCTGTCCCTTTAAAGGGAACCTGTCACATAGATTATGCCCCCTTGCTGAAGACAGAACAAGCTAGTGTCAGACATGCTGTTTCCAGCGCTGTGCCCCTTATTCTGTAAGATGCTGTAGTTTTAGAGCATTTACTGCTCAAATTTTATCCATGAGCAGGTGTTAGCCCCGCAAACCAAAGTCTAGCCACGCCCACCTGGCAGTTAGTCACATGGTTCTACCTATTCAAAGTAATAGGTTTATCAGTTGAGGTGGGCGGGGCTAGCCTCAAGTGGGCGTGGTTTGACTCTTTTCTGGCTGAAAACTGCAGATTTGAGCACTAAATACTCGAAAACTACAGCATCTTACAGAATATGGGACACAGCACTGGAAACAGCATGTCTGTCACTAGTTTGTGCTGTACTCAGCCAGGGGGGCATAAACTATGTGACAGCTTCTCTTTAAATATCAGTGAACTGCCACGCACACAAGAAGCCACAAGGTGCGTGTGTACACCGGATCGCAGGAGCGAGGACAGGTGAGTTAAGCTTAGCAGGTGGAGCTGCCGCAGAGATCAGGAATGCCCCAGGGGATCAAGCAGAGGCATGGGCATGTCCGCGGTCCAAGGAAATATGAGACGGTGACACATTAGCCCACTGAAAGAGAATAGGGAATATCCTATGCCCATTGTGGTTGTGTTATTTGTTATGCAATGATTAGAAAATCTTCTGCTTGAGAATTATCACACTGCCTGTTACTATTATATACTGTTATATAGGCGCTTTGATTGCTATGGGGGCAAAGTGAAGTTTCTCATTATAAGAGTACCCTGCATGTCTCTCTCAGGACCAATTCCTATCGTCTTTTGGCAGACTGATTGTGGTGTCTGCCGGGATACTGTAAAAAATTATCCAGATGGATACCACGGCAGGGCCTTCTAAAGGGCAAATGTAGACCTCATTGGAGTACATTTACCCTATTTAGTGGATTTATGCAGTTTCTGCATTGAACACAAAAGCGCGGTAGACCACAATTTTTTATCCAATGCAAAAATGTTAAATAGGGCAAACATTAGGGTACTTCCCTATGGAAGTTCATGACCATGTTGCAGACCTGCCACTTGTACCCGTTGAGATACATTTTTATGATGGATACCTCTATTGGGCTGCCAAAACGAGATGTGAGTGGGGCCTTAAAGAGGCGTGGTGGTTGTGTCTGTTATGAAGGCAATACTGGTGAGGTCACTTTTATGGAGTGCTGTGGCTATCACTGTTATAGGGCTTCTGTAACTTTTATAAATGGGTGTAATATAGTGTGAAATCTGACCAAAAAAAAGAGGTTTATCCAAAGTTGGGTGGGGGTATGGATTAAAATAAAACTTGCAAAAATCCCTTCTCAGAAGTGGATAAATACATTTTATTCTTGCCTGAAAGTTAGAAGACACAAAATAACCTTTAAAAATGCACCATTTTCATTGCTCTATATTGCAAGTTGTAAACTAAAAGTAAATGGGTTTTTAATCTCAGGAGCTTTGCCCGTCCCTGAACGGTGCGGCTCATATGATGGTCTGAAATAACATCTATTTGGCAATGAGTCATTTTCTGCTTTGTTGCCAACAGCGAAAGGCGGACAACGTGGACGCTGAAAACCTAAATGACAGAGAATGCGCGTCTTAAGATGCAAAAATCTCATTGCAGATGTCTAAGCTATGCTATCATCAGAAGCGATGACTCCAATTAAGGCTTCATCCAAAATAGTTATAGCAGAACAGATGACATGGTGTCATCATTTAAACACACCTCAGATTGTTCGCCGTCTCGCAAGATTCCATCAGTAGTTTATAACCTTCATAAAATATTATAGGTTTATGGTCATCGTAGATCATTTTGCACATCCACATTTTGTTGAAAGGCTTTTTGATATATACTTGTGTCTATTACCTGCACCTCCATCGTCCTATAAAAGAGACGTTTGATTTAAAATAGCCGAAATGCCATTATCATACTTTTCTCCGAGCGATTCTAAATACCAGAACGGGAATGACACATTTTTTGTAATTGGTATTAGGCTGTTTTTTTCACGTTGCTGCTTAAAATTCTTGCTGGTATAATGTAATTTAAGGGTAAGCGTGTACAGATTGAGTAATAACCATGGCATTATGTCCCTGGGGTCCTATTCAAATTCAGCTATTATTTAGTAATACATTGAGCTTTCTTTCATTTCAGGTTATACAAATCTGACAGAGACACTTAAATAAATGCTCACTAACTGAGGCCTGTAGGGGTTTAAGAGCATCTAAGGGCCACCTAGCTCAGTGTCAGGTTGGGGTGCCTGGGGCCCACCAGTGGAGTTGATTACTGGGGCCCATTCTGCAGTTACTGTACATGACTCTTGTCTTCTACCTCTCTTTCTCTGCCTTTCTCCCTGGCATGCTATTCTCAGGGGTCAGTTATGCCCAGGGGACCACCAGGGGTTTCCCATGATCCCCTGTGGTCCAATGTAAGCTGGACCTAACTACAGGGGTTGTAAAGGTTGCAGTCACACGTAGGCCTGTCTGCCACCTGTATCATGAAAGGCGGGTTAAGGACCATGCTACATATTTTTCAGACATTCAGTAACTTCAGGTTACTGAGACTCTTTCATTTCTCAACACTCTGTAAGTTGAGCCTAGTAAGATTGTGGTCCCCTTTAAAAGACACAGCTGTAGACTAAATTGGTACAACAGAAGACTTCACTCTCTTTTCAGCAACATTGGTACAACACGCTTCATAGTTTCAGCTAACACCTAAGGGCACAGAAGCTTGACATTTGCAAAAGAGTTACTTACTCCAGCTTATACCTACAGCCTCTTTTGTAATGAACAAGTACTTAGGGCTTCCAGACCACTGTCACTTTCATACTGAACAAGCTACAATGACCTTAAGCTCAGCAATACAGCACAGATGGGCAAGCCCAGACCAAACGGTCTTTCAGGCTAATTGCAGGTCTTCCATGTTCCATGGACCATCTGCACTGAGCCCTTTGGTAGTACACTGTTCAATTTCATACTATCTTTACCCCTTAAATCACGGTTGTAGTGCAGTGATTTAGTGCCAAACTACACACTAACACCACCACCTTCTCTTATTAGCTGTAAACTGAAAAACCATTACTTTTACTGTTAGCTATGGTGCCACCAAGTGCTGTGGCCTGTCAGTCAAAGAAACCAGATGTGCAGACTGTCACTGTATTTTCAGGAGTCCTATCAGGATTTACTGTGCTGTTTACTCAAAAATCCTGCTCCAAATCATATAACCCTATACATCCTAGAGCTCAGCTTCTCTCCCTCTATCATATAACCCTATATATCACATAGCTCAACTTATCTCCTCTATCATATAACCCAATATATCACAGAGCTCAGCTTCTCTCCTTCTATCATATAACCCTATGTATCACAGAGCTCAGCTTCTCTCCCTCTATCAAATAACCCTATATATCATAGAGCTCAGCTTCTCTCCGTCTATTATATAACCCTATATATCACAGAGCTCAGCTTCTCTCCCTCTATCATATAACTCTATATATCACAGAGCTCAGCTTCTCTTCCTCTATCATATAACCCTATATATCACAGAGCTCAGCTTCTCTCCCTCTATCATATAAACCTATACATCACAGAGCTCAGCTTCTCTCCCTCTATCATATAACCCTATATATCACAGAGCTCAGCTTCTCTCCATCTATCACATCCTGCTCTCAGATAGGGGAGCATAAACCACTTGACAAGTTCACTTTAAATTAAAACCCAAAGGGAAAGATTTACTATTCCCAATGCTCTAGAATTCTGTATTAATTTACACACTAAAACTGGGGTATATTCCTTATATTCCTTACACCATTTATGTGTCTTAGACACGTTTTGCACCCTGCTCTACATAAACTTTTCTCTGCCAGAAGACATTACCATTATGTTCACGTGATGTTTTGTTATTAGTTCGGATGAGATTGAATTCCATATGTTGGGGAGATGCTCTGCGAAAAAAAGGATAAATTACTGTTCCTCTGTACCCATGTAAAAAATTATCCATGGCATATGGAAAAAAAAGTATAATTCAAATAAAGATATTTTACTGTGCTCTACAAGACAATAATACCACAAGGTTATCAAAAAACAACAACCAAATCCCTGCATTTGTATGGCACACTATCTATAATTCAAAATGAACTCCCATGGCCTGTAGGCACGCTCACCAGGCTTAAGACTCCATTGCTCCACAAAAAGCATTTAAAGTTTGTTCAACAACATTCAGATAAGCCTGAGAAATACTGGGGGAATGTAGTCTGGTCAGATGAGACCAAAATCGAACTCTTTGGAGGCCATAATACAGTACACACCATGTTTGGAGGCCAAAAGGCACCGAATATCACCCCAAAAACAACAGACATACAGTGAAGTTTGAAGGTGGGAACATTATATTATTATTATTATTATTATTATTATTATTATTATTATCATTTATTTTGGAGCGCCCTTGATTCCAGGGCGCTGTACATTTCAGGCGGGTACATAAATAACATTGGTCAAACAATTACAAAGTGACAATAAGTGACTAACAACTGGTACAGAGGGAAAGAGGTCCCTGCCCGTGAGGGCTTACAATCTACAGGGAAGGGGTGAAGAGACAGAAGGTGGGGGGCAGACATGTTTGTGGGGCGGAGCAGTGCAACACGGTTAATGTTGGTTATAGGCAATCCTGAAGAGGTAGGTTTTCAGGTTACGTTTGAAGCCGGTGAGAGAGGGGGAGAGTCTGAGGTGTTGGGGCAGTGAGTTCCAAAGTGTGGGGGAAGCACGAGAGAAGTCTTGGAGACGGTTATGTGAGGAGGTGATAAGAGGAGAGCAGAGGAGAAGGTCCTGTGAGGAGCGGAGGTTGCGTGAGGGGAGGTATTTAGAAGTTAAGGCAGAGATATATGACGGGGAGAGCCTATGGAGAGCCTTGTAGGTCAAGGTTGCTAGCTTGAACTGGATTTGCTGGGCAATGGGTAGCCAGTGAAGGGATTGACAGAGGGGAAAGGCAGGGGAGTAGCGAGGAGAGAGGTGAATCAGATGGGCAGCAGAGTTAAGGATGGTTTGGAGGGGAGTGAGGGTGCTAGCTGGGAGGCCACAGAGAAGGATGTTGCAGTAGTCTAGGCGGGAGATGACGAGGGCGTGGACAAGCATTTTTGTGCTGTCAGAGTTGAGAAATGAGCAGATTCGGGAAATATTTTTTAGGTGGAGGTGACAGGCAGAGGTGAGGGTTTGGATGTGCGGTTTGAAGTCAAAGGTTATCCCAAGGCAGCGGACCTGTGGTGCTGGTGAGAGAGTGTAGCCATTGACAGTGATAGAGCGATCAGGTGGAGGGATAGAGTGGGATGGCGGGAAGATAATAAATTCAGTTTTCTCCACGTTTAGTTTTAGGAGACGGGAGGAGAAGAAAGAGGAAATGGACGAAAGACAGTCAGGAATATGGGAGAGAAGAGAGGTGACATCTGGGCCGGAGATGTAGAGTTGGGTGTCATCAGCATACAGGTGGAATTGAAAGCCGTGTGAAGCTATGAGCTGACCCAGACACAGAGTGTAGATAGAAAAGAGTAGTGGGCCCAGGACTGACCCCTGGGGGACACCAACAGAGAGAGGCCGGGGGGAGGAGGCGGACCGAGAGTGAGAAATGCTGAATGTCCGATCAGTGAGGTACGAGGAGATCCAGGAGAGGGCCAAGTCTGTGATGCTGAGGGAGGAGAGGATGTGTAGGAGAAGTGAATGGTCGACAGTGTCAAAGGCGGAGGAAAGGTCTAGAAGGAGAAGCACAGAGTAGTGGCGTGAAGCTTTGGCAGTTGCTAGGTTGTTGGTGACTTTGGTTAGGGCGGTTTCATTAGAGTGGTGGGGACGGAAGCCCGATTGGAGCGGGTCAAGGAGAGAGTTGGTGGAGAGATGAGAGGACAGTTGAAGATGGACTCAAGGAGTTTAGAGGCTTAAGGAGTTTAGAGGCGAATGGAAGCAGTGAGATGGGGCAATAATAGGACAGTGAGGAGGGGTCCAGATATGGTTTCTTTAGGATGGGGGTGATGGTAGCATGTTTAAATGAGGAAGGGAAGATGCCAGAGGTTAATGATAGATTGAAGCGATGGGTGAGGGCTGGGATGATAACAGCACTTAGGTCAGGGATGAGGTGGGATGGGAGTGGGTCAAGACTACAGGTGGTGAGGTTCGATTTGGACAGTAAAAAGGAGAGCTTGTCAGGCGTGACAGAAGAGAAGGAAGTTAGAGGGGAATAGTCATGAGCAGGTGCAGAGGTGGGCTGTGGGGACACCACAGGAATAGAGGTGGGCTGAGGGGACTGCAGGGTGAAGCTTTGTCTGATGAGATTTATTTTATTTTGGAAGTGAGTTGCAAAATCATCTGCTGAGAGGAGAGATGGGGGAGGGGGTGCTGGTGGACGCAGGAGAGAGTTGAAGGTGTTAAAAAGTTGTCTGGGGTTGTGGGACAGGGAGGATATGAGAGTCGTGAAGAAGTCTTGTTTGGCTGAGGTGAGTGCGGATTTAAATGTGTGCAGTGATTCTTTATATGAGGTGAAGTCGTCGGTGGAGCGGGTTTTCTTCCAGCGGCGTTCGGCAACTCTGGAAGCTCGCCTCAGCTGTTTGGTGGAGTCTGTGTGCCAGGGTTGTCTGTTCATTTTGCGGGTTCTGTTGTGTGAGAGAGGGGCGACAGCATCAAGAGTGGAGGTGATTGTGTTGTTGTAGAATGTGGTGGCTGCGTCTGGATCAGCAAATGAGGATATGGTAGAGAGAGGTGCAAGAGAGTCAGAGAGAGTGCAAGGGTTGAGGTTTTGTAGGTTCCTGCGTGGGTGTACTAGATTTGGTGCAGGAGGGGCAGGTGGAGTGGTGATGGAGGAGAAGATGAGCAGGTTGTGGTCAGAGATATGTCCCCGGGAGATATGTCCCCGGCAGTGAGGAGAAGCAGGTAGAGAGTGAGGAGGTGTGTGATAGAGAAAAAGGTGGTTGTGTGGGTTTTTTTGAGAAAGGTCTTAATGTTGTGGAAGATGTGAAGAGTAGAGGTTATGTGTGAGGGTAAGACAGAAGGGGAGATATGGAATCCATTGCCCAGCACGAGTGTCTGAGGGGAGGCAAGGAGTTTGATGATTAGGGAGGCAGTGATGATTGTGGCAGAGAGGTGCATATTGGGTGCTGTTTGAGTGAGGAGCTGGGAAGGGTCTTGGTTACCTTTGGTTCACTTCTGGTTTCAATGCTGGTATTAATGCTGCATATACTTAAGGAGATAGCACTTAAAGGATGTTGCACAGACTGACTAAAGCATCATGGTGTATGTAAAACTGTGGTAATTCCGAGCACAGTATTGTGGTCAGTTTGTGTGGTACAAGACAGTAATGCTCAGCACTCTCCGCTACATATTCCCCAGAAGAAGGAACAACTAATGGACATACCCAGGTAATTTCCACACAGGGAAAAGGTTTTTCTATATATACCTCAACTGGTTGATTTGGGTTAAGACTTTGTATATGACTAGTGGTGCTCACATCTGTCCTGATCCATCTTTATACAGGATTTGGAAATTTCCATCAAGATGGGGATATTTATCCTACAGATCATCATATCCTTGTGACCGGCTCTACCTTTACAGCTATTGCCAAGCATTATTGTCTTCTACAGCACAAACAATATCTTCATCATACTTTTTTTTGTGTGCCATGGATTATTTTTAGCACCTGATGTTTTTTCCATTGCACGCACATTGTTTTTAATGGGAAAACGCAGCATAGTTCTCACCATGAACTGCAGCACATATTTTTACTAACCCAGATTTTAAATCCATATTGCATAAAAAATAGATACACATTTTCCTTGCATATTTAACATGGAAAATGTGTCAGGAGCTAAGACCTGAAATAACCTCATTAATCCATGTCCTAATACATGGTGAAATCCACATCCTAAAAAAGTGAAAAACGCATCAAAAATAGGAAAGTTTACTGCATATTATACATTAGGCTATTGGGATTCGCGGGACCCTAATGACTCCGCTTGGCTCTTAGCACCTTTATGGAACTTTATTTTGAGAACGCTGGCTTCTTTGATCAATTTGAGCTTCTAATAGAAATTGTTTACCTGGGCAAGACCATGTTTGTCTGCTCTGGACAATCCCTCTTGGTTAAAAGGATCTCTGGGTGATCAGTTGTAATCTGTGGGGGAACCTTGATGCCACCAAGCGGGATACAAAGCACTGTACTGTTAGACTATGTCTACACTGCATCGGACAAAAAACTGCCTGAAAGCAGCCGTTTTTTCTCTGATGCAGGACCGCGGCTTTTGTCACGCTTTGTGAAAAAACTGCGGTCGATTCTCGTTTTCCTGATGTCGGCAATACTATTGAATCGTATGGTAAGATTAAAAGAAAACGAGAATCGCCGGTGTATTATACAACATGTTGTATAATACGCTGCTGCCGAAAGACAAGCAGAGGAAAGACGAGCTGTGAAGACTGCAGCTTGTCTTTCCTATTGCCGTCTATGGGGCCGCACGAACGATCGTATCTTCGGCGCTTTGAAAAAACGGAAAACATCGAAGATGCGATTGTTTTCATGTGCAGTGTAGACATAGCCTTAAAATCAATGGGCTATCCTTTGTGCAAGAGGATTTCTCCTCCAAAGTGAGTGCTTGTTGCATCTGTTCTTTGCTCTGACTGATGGATATAAACAAAGGCTTATGGGAAAGAGCTCACGAGTGCCATATATTGGATGTAGTAATCCTCAATTCACATGTGACTCACAAGAGTCTTGCAATGTAAAAGGGATTGAAGTCAAGCCAGTGAAATTCATCTACAGACAGCTGTTTCGGGGTGTTTGCCACTCGTCAGTGTAGAGTAGAATTTTAGAACTGGCTGGGTGAGAAGCGAGTGTGCTTAGAAGGGGTAATGTATCTTATTGGGGAGAATGAACACCATGTCGGTGTGTAAGTATTTAATTCGCCCTTTTCCACCTTATGGGGTGTTTTGAGTATAAACAAAGGTTTATGAGAAAGAGTTGAAGAGCTCGCCAGCTCTTGTTTATATGCAAAATACCCCATGAAGTATATATTCATCATGATGTATGAAGGCCAGAGGCCTAACTAGAGTTCATTGGGCCCAGCTGTAAATTAGATACCTAAGGACAGGAAACTGAAACATCAACGTAAGTAGTGGGTGGGCTTATTACAGTTTTGATCAAAAATGTGCTCTTAGAACCTCAAATTTTTCATGTATTCAGAGTATGAGAAATGCTTTTCTAAAAATTCCTATGTTCTTTTTCATTGTTTTTTAGTGCTACCCTGTTTCCCAAAAATAAGACAGTGTCTTCTATTAATTTTTGCTCCTAAAGACGAGCTAAGACTTCTTTTTAGGGGATGTCTTATCTTTCCATGAACAAGAATTCACATTTATTGCTGAACAAAACATCAACATGTATTAATATACTGTAGTGATTTCATCACAAACATCAGCATAAGCAGCCAAACTCTGAACTGCATAAAAAAAAAATTGCATTAGGTCTTATTTTTGGGGGATGTCTTATTTTTTGGGAAACAGGGTATTAGTGTGCTGCTGATATTGGATTTTGTTAAGCGTACAATAAGACTGTCTTTGTTGCCCATAGCCACAAATCAGAGCTCAGCTTTCACTTCTTTTACTGCTCTGGAAAAATGGAAACTGCGCTCTGATTAGTTACTAAAGGCAACAAGAAAAGTCTTGCACTTAGACAGTTTTTACAAGCAAGACCCACTGTGTTAAAAGCTGTGCCAAAAATGCAGCAAAATTCTGGCGCAGAAAGTAATCCTCAAAATAAAAATTTATTAATCAGCATGAACCACTGTGATAAATCTGGTGCATTTCTAGACTGCTTATCTAAGTAAACGCTGATAGTAAATGAGGGCCACTGTTCTTACACCAGATTGGGTCCCATATCAGTTATGATGGCTGCTACTGCTATTGAAGACAGTGACAGGCACCAGCAATGATACGGGAACAGGGAATATGTCGTTCTATGAGTTACATTTGCCATTCAGTAGTTTGGGAAAGCTAAGTGACAGTTTGGTTCCTACTTCTTACTAAGAAACAACTAAAAAATGATGTCCAGACTTGCTGAGAATTGTACTGTAACATTTGTTGCAGATCAGTACAACAGGCATAGCATGAAGTTAAAAAGAAAGTCAACTTGATTAGGAAACTCTACCGGCTGCTCCATAATACTTCATTTGTGGGAGATGAAGCGTTTAGTACGTCAACCGTTTCTGTCACACTGTATGATAACTATTTATTTTTATTTTTCATAATATTATAAATGTCATAAAAAAAAAAGGGACATCTTAAATGAGCAACGTGACTGGAACTTCCTATTCATCCTAATACTACCTGCACTAAATATCTTTTTACACTAGGTGGCAGCATTGTTCCTTTCTGATTTTTTGTGAATTTTTCTGGTAAGTAAAAGTAGTTAACACTTGTGTTTGAAAAGCTTGAAAAAAACAGGCAGCGTTTGATGTTTATTGAAGTTTGTCGCCCCTTTGAAATCTGCGGCTTCATTTTGTAGAATCAAATGTATATTGTTTTACAATGGCTTTTCACATAAAATATGCATAGTGATGGGCCATAAGCTTTGTTTTCTTTAATTGCATATGAAAGTTTATAAAGTGAGTCCTGAACTGCTTAAATCAGCATTAAAATTTTCATCAATTTCTCTATTTAGTTGAAATGACAGATTTGTCTGTAGTAATCTTAATGGCCGCAGTATGAACTGATTTGATGTAAAAAGCAAATATACCTATAAAGGCCTGTGCGCACCTTGTTGTAATGGCAATGCCCTTATGTACACTTTTTTGTCCATATGGTTTTTGCCCATAGACTTTTTGCTCAGTTGCCCAAAATGCCCAGATCTATGCTTTTTGCTGTAGTTATAGGAAGATTTTTTTTCATAAAAGAAAAACTTATAGTAAATATAATTAGGTACATCCACATGACGAGTACATTTTATTTTTGCCGTTGAAAACCGCATCAGACAACGCATTTCTCATCGAGTATTTACCTGGTATTGCAGGCAGATTTAGGGTAGTTTTTTAAGTCCTGGTCAGAAATGTGCCCATTCATATCTATTTGGTTTTGGATGCAGAACCACGTTAAAAACTACATACAAATGTTTGGGGCGCGTTTTAGCTTTTAGTCATCCCCATTGACATCAATAGTAAATTCGAACACAGAACATGTTCATTTGCTGGTCGTTTTCTAAGTTTTTGAACATGTTCTAAGTTATTAACTATAAGACATATTTTATATTGAAGTCAATGGGGATGATTTACTTCCGCTTTTAGACAAGTATTTCAAGTAAGAATTTGCGTGGATTCCAACTTGAAATATTCGTCATGTGGACATACCCTTAGACGCAGCACTGAAAGCTACACTGCAGTGCATCATTTTGAATCTAGCTAAGCTATCCTCCCTTGTATTCCCCCCTCCCAAATAAATTAGGGATAATGCCACCTAAAAGGCTGATAAGTCATAGACTGTGGGATGTTAAACAGAGAAAATGGTATTAAAAGTCTGGATTTACACACGCAATAAGATTGCTGTTTTTTGAGCCAAAGCTTTTGCTTAAATGGTTCTTTTTTTTTTTTTAAGTAACTTAAACTCATTTTCACCTAAATAGTGTTTAGTGACTTTATTGGATTTATATATAGCGTACATTTTGTGTTTTGGCATTATGTACAGTATTATTACTACGACCTTAGGTTATGTGTCCCATTCAGAGTGTCATCCCTTAGTACTACAGTGGGTAGGTGGCTACAGAATATTAGCATGCAGGCCCAGTAGATACTTTGTATAGTGTGACGTATTTTGGGGGGGGGGATAATGGTTGGCTACAGTACAGTAGTGCCAAGCAACCTGCTGTCTAGCACGTCTGCCCAGCACATAATTTTCTACAGTCATCTGCACTAGTCAGTCAGCTGGCCGCCCGGCACTTCTATACTGTAGTCACCCACCGCCCTCCCTGAATAAAATGCCATACTATACAAAGTCGTGTGACACTATGTTCGGGCAGGGAGGTGGTCTGCTACACTATAGAAGTGCTGGCCTGCTGACTAGCATGCATGCCCAGCAGGTGGTTATCTACTAGACATGTGCAATAGTCATCAGTCCACCCGATACTTCTGTAGCCTCCCACCTACTGTAGTAGTAAAGGATGACTTTCCAAATGGAACTACATCACCTAAGGCCTTAATAATAATACTGTAAATAATGTAAAGACACAAAATGTAATATATATATATATATATATATATATATATATCTAACATCATTAAACACTGCTGTATTTGTTCATTAGCTTAAAAAAATATACAACCCTATCAACCCTATGACCCATTACATAACTGCACGCCATGGGGTAATCAAGGGAGTATGTAGTGGGCTCCCTTGCTTAGCCTACTTCATACGCGACAGGTGCTAGCTTGGAATTACAGCCTGCACCCATCGCTAGAGTCTGGGATCTGAGTTATTGGCCATTCAACCAGTTAGGTGCTGCATTCAAAAAGACTGAGGCTTCTAAGCTGCTAGGAAGGGGTGCGGAGCCCCTTTCTGCCACCTGATCGTCTCTCCCCTCCTGATGACAAGATTACAGGGTGCTGTATGGTTGATATGGCAGCCAGGATCCTAATAAACAAAACACTCTACAAACAAAATATGGTTAGCATCATCATAGTTTGATAAATGAGTACTATAGTGATGTGGTGTGGCAGGCCAAAGCATGCAATACGTAAACAACATCAGCAGCACTCTACAGCATAAACAACAGTGCAAGGGGAATAAGAATTTTTGGAAAAGCATTTGAACTTAGTCTATGAAAATGTAGGTTTTAGTGTACATATTTGATCAAAACTGTTAAAGCCCATCTACTAACGGCAAGACGACCTCAATCCAGATGGGAACCTACGCTATATGTATGTTACCTCTCTTGGTGTCTGTCCAGACCTCTACATTTCAGGGAGAGAAGATTCTGGCTATAACCTGATCTGATTAAAAAACTTGTACAGATGGGTGTAGTGCACAAACCAAGAGGGGGGTCAGCCTAGTATCCTAATAAAGACCTCCAGATCTCTCTTTATTATATTCCTATTAGACCCTGCCATAGGCAGAGTCCAATAGGAGGTCAAAGAAATCACAGGCTTAGTACAAGCAGGCGCATGGTTAAAAGGACTAAAAAGTACAGTGAAAAAAAATAAAAAAGGTTTTTAAAACTATAAAAAAGTAAGAAAATATTAGAATATAAAAATATTATAGAAGCAATGAAAACAATAAAAATTATAATAATTATCGATATTGTCACGTTCATAAAAGTACAATCTAATGCGAAATGAGGGTATTTTTAGTCCTGTAGCCTCGCAGAAAAAATGTAATAAAAAGTGATCAAAAAGTTGCATAAACACCAGTTTGGTACCAATAAAAACTACATCTAACCCTGCAAAAAAGAACATAAAATCATCAATCATAAAACTACAACAGAAAAATCTAAATTTATTGTCTTAGAAAAACATTTTTTTTTAACTAGTTGCTGACCGCCTGTCGACTTTAAACATCCGGGCGTGGTTGCTTATCTCTGCACAGACGTTTTTGGAATCTCCGTGCAGACTAAGGGTATGTTCACACGGCGTAATTTCGGCGCGCATTTCACCACGTTTTTGTGCTTAATACGCGGCGAGATGCGCGGTGCAGTTACGGTAATCCACAGCTTTCATAGGAACTATGGATTACGCCTCGTCCCCCCGCGAGAGCCGGCTCTCCACTTAATGAACGTTGTATATACAGATCAGGAGAAAGCCTTGTGGCAGTCGTGTGACCGCCGGGGCTCAGTAGTTGTACATCCTGCAGGGTCTTAACTGACCCAGATCAGCCTTGCAATTAGTACAAAGAGTTGTTTTCCCTAGTATTTTCCCTTAAACTGGGGCTAATATATCAGTCCCAGTTACAAGGAAATTGGAAAAAAAAATCATGTAAAAATGTTCCCCAGACCTTATGGGGGGCACAGTGTGTAAAATAAAATAATTAAAATACACACCCAAATAAAATATTATAATAAAAAATTAACAGCCCAAACCACAACTTTTAGCCCTGCTCCCAACAACCCTAAAACTTCATATCTCCAATGTATTATCATCCATTACAGAAAAGTAACACAATTGCAAAACTTATTTTTGCGCCATTTTTGCTGTTATAAATAAATAAACAGACTTTCACATGGTGTGTTTTATATGCGTTTTTTTTTTTTTTTTTGCTGAAATGCAGAGCATAAATTTCTGCAAAAAAAACGCACAAAAAAATGAACAAAAAACACACCATGTGAAAGCACTGAAAGCACCCTGAGGGTGCTTTCACACAGCGCAGTTTTGGTGCAGTGTTAACTGCGCTTCAATTAAACTGCCTTTATTACCAGCAAGCTTCTTTCAGTTGTCTAAATTGTTCAGAAAGTTGTTTCAAGTAAGTCATCAATTACTGTGTTTGAAGTCTTGTGGATTACAAGCACACAAATTCATTACTCACTTTTTAAACAATTTAGATAAGTGAAAGAAGCTTGCTGGTAATAAAGGCAGTTTAATTGGAGCACAGTTAAAACTGCACCAAAACTGCGCTGTGTGAAAGCACCCTAACAATTCGATAAAAATAAAGCCGAATGTATACAGAAAAAAAAGGCAAAAAAAATAATAATAATAAAGCAAACGAGTTAAAGAAAGCGTTTTAGCGTTAAAATCTGTATGTACTAAGCAAAAAAAGGTAACTGGTTAAAAAAAGTTTTTATCTTAGTAGTAATTAAGCATATTTAAAAAAATATGAATTTAGTATTGCATAATATAGCTAAAATGTTGTTTAAACCGTATGATAAATCTCGATAGCAACAAATCCCCTCCCCCAAAATTGTGTAAATACATTTTTTTCCAATCCTGCACCACAAATAAATTTTTTTTAATTCCTCACCTACATGGTGCCTGAAAAATACAAGTTTGCCTACAATAAACAAGCTCTTACATAGAATACTACAAGTAGACAGAAGAATAAAATAGTTATAGGTGGTGATAAAAAAAAACATAAGCAGGAGGGTCCTAAAGTGGTTAAAAAAATGTGTGAATCCAGATTAAGGTAAAATGCTGTAAAGCGTTGTACTTGGCCCTCTTTGTCAGTCCTGTAGACTTTGAACAGAGCAACAATGTGCAGTTCTCCTGCTGCCCCATTCAAACATTCCTTCAATGCAGTCACGCAATGACTTGCGACCCATGTTTTAGTGATAGTGGGGCTCTAGTGGTGGAACCCCCCTCGGTCAGACATTTTTCACCAATCCTGTGGATAGGTAATAAATGGGCTTTGTAGGAAAACCCTTTTAAGATCACATATTATGGAATAGCTGCAGATTTTTTATCCAAACTTGCAGACATAATATGCATAGAATACCAGGGCAAAGTGGATGAGACATTAACAAATCTCATCTATATATGATGGGAGTTTTTGTGGACGGAAATGTTCATATTGTGTAATTTTCTGTCACAGAACGTGCACAGATTGGTTGTGGATTTTCCTAATTCAATTCAGTGAAGAAAGAGAATTCGACAATCAAGTCTACTGTTACAAAAGTTATGTCTCTAGGAAGGTGGAGAGGAAATAAACAAACAAATAAATAAAATCACTATGACGTTAAGAGGTTAAAATCCATATTTGTAAATTTTGCTGCAGATCTGCAACAAACTCAGCAGCAATAAGGTTGCGTGCGGAAATGATTGTGGATTTTGATCTTTCTATTGAGGTCAAATATGAAAATCCAAAGCAGAAATTGACAAATTGACATGTTGCAGATTTAAAAATCAAATTGTGGGGAAGATTTGATAAACTTTTAAAACACTATGCTGCTCATTCATTACTTTGTGGATTTTCCACCTACAAATCTGAATGGATTTTATTTGCAGTTTTGCACCGAGAAAATTCATATGAAATTTTTCAGTGTGTAAATTCACCTTGTCTTGTTAACTTTTAAATCCACACAATGCGAGGTGTCTAGATGATGGTTTTATAATGGACTTTTCCACTGACTTCAATGGGGAATAAAAACATATGCAATAAAAACTACAAGGAACTCTATTGCTGTAGATGTGCCGTGGATTGAAATCCAGAGAAGTGCCAGCACCAATTCTTAGGATAAAATTTTAACTTTATTCCAAAAAGACTAAAAAATATTGAACATGCCTTTAGTCAATATGAATACCATACAGACCATGAACAGAGTAGAGCAAGGAAACAAATGGCCAATGCATTTCAGACTGCATTAGTCCTTACTAATAGCAATTTAATAATACAGGTGTAGGGTTAATATAGCATCAAGAAAGACCCGCTCCATTACACTATATAAATAAACATAAAACATGTATTACATAAAACATTCAAAAACTATTTAAAATATGTGAACAAGACTTTTTAAAAGTGCAGAATAAGGTCAGATCTACAATGTAAGCCTTTTGAATATGAGGTATCCCTTCCTTGTGCTGTGGATTACCTGCAGATCTGCAACAAAATCTGCAGTTGCAATGGGCATACACAATTTGATCAAAGTGTGCACCAAAAACCTTCATTTTATACATCTAGAATGGATAGCAGTAATGCAGTTTCAACATTTGATAAATTAAACATTTGTAAGGGTTTTAGTTCCTCTGGCTTAATTGGGACTATTACCCCCAAACGCCCTTGGACTAAGCGGAAATGAGCGGGGACTGACTTGCCGCCCATGACAATTCCAGCGGCGTCGTATACGCCGCTTGTAATTACTGTTAAACCTCCCCGCGGCGAAAAAAAGGACGGTAATCCAAAGGTTTCTAAGGAGAATTTTAAAACCCGGGGAATGGAAAAATTGGCGTTTTCCCCGGGAATTGCGCCTTCGGGTTTCGAACCTGAAAAGCCCATTAAACCTTAAAAAATGCCTTAAGGTTTACCTCGGGTACTGTTTGGGGAAATTTGCTTTTTGCTTTCACGGGGAATGCACCATAATATTCTTTTATTCTGGGTGCTGGATGACATTTTGAAAAATCCTATTCACTAACGTGCAATGAATCTGGCAGCCAAAGCTCCCACATCAATGGGGACAAAGGGTTGTGCTTCTATACACTGTGGTGTTGTAGGCTTCATATGTGACCTCTACTGATGACTGCTGAAGACGATAAAAGAAGTTCCTATGGGTAGATGATCTGTTTTCATACAAGCTTAGGTCATAAGCTGAAGTAAGCTCATAGGCATTGATTCAGATGACTCTCACATAAGTTGAATTATCTAGAAACCTATTGTCCTGATTTATTTGCATAATATCTGTAGTAGGAATCGATTTCACAACGCAAACATGGTAAATGTACCCAATTAGGGTTCATTGCCTTGTTAAAGGCAATGAACTGAAACATTACTCACCCTATTCATAATTAAGACCTATTTATTCATATTATATTTGGTTTGTCACCTTCTGTGACGGTCGTGTGAACCATGTAAAGGTGTTTCCCTGTTCATATTTCATAATTTAAAACACTTTTTTACTTTGTTTTTCAGTTTCTATTTTTAAGGTCTGTGTTTACTGTCAGCTATTAGTAGGAGTTCACACGGCATATGTATTAGTAAGAGTTCACACGGCGTATTGGGGCGCACACAGGTACACACTGCAAAATACAGTTATTTGCGCGGTTGACATTACAAACTTGCAAGCGAGTTATTTCAATGCGATTACGACGCGGAATGTTCCGGGGCAGATATCTAACTCCTATACTAAATTATTTGATGGAGCATATACGCCTGAAAGAATTGACGTGTCAATTCTTTTCAGTTGCACATAAAAATACAAGACTAAAATGTGTGTCATTTGAGTGACGGCACATATTTTCCATTACAGTCTATGAGAAGTGTACTTGAACATTGTTTTGGATGTACTACAGCACATATTTCGGTGCGAAATATGTGCCAAAACACGCTGTGTGAACACACCCTTAAGCCTCATACAGACATAACACAGGTAAACAATTGCTAATTTTATCCAATCTAGTCAGTCTGTACTCAAGGCAAGGTAGGAGAAATATCTGTGTTAATGTATTTAGAGCATACCTTTGAATTTAAGAATAGGGCAGTGTTCACATTACGTTTGGAACATCCATCGTAGGTATCTGTCAGGTTACTTATTGAGTAAGTGCAGTTTCTTCTGGACTAGGGTTGCTCCACTTCATATACACTTTGTATGCTGGACACAAACAGGAGGATTAATACGGTTATACACTGAAATACATTGGGGCACATTTATTAAGGCAATTGTACTAGAATTCCAGTGCAATTTGCACAAAACATACCGCCGGACATGCTTTACACCACATTTAGTATGTGTTTAGACCACAGATGTCAAACTGGCGGCCCTCTAGCTGTTGGGAAACTACAGCTCCCATCATGCATTTATATTATCTATAACAGTGGGCATGATGGGAGTTGTAGTTTCCCAACAGCTGGAGGGCCGCCAGTTTGACACCCCTGGTTTAGACAATTTCTAGACACTTCTGTGCCTCGCCCGACAAAAGGGGCTTGACCTCATTAAATGCACGTGGGTTCACAGAAAGAGCATGGGCGGCATTTGCCACAAAGCAAGTCAACTAATAGAACGTATAAAGTTAGACAAGACAATATAAACCTGCGCCAGATTTATCAGCATTATAATAAATGAGGTGCATTTTAAGACTGTCTAATAAGTTTACACTGTCTAATTGTTAGACAGCATTGATAAATCTGTCCCATTGTGTTACCAGCGACATAGCCCTGAAATGTGTAGTAAATGGTGCCTAAGCTGCCATGTGTGTGAACATGAGAAATAGCAGTTCTTCTGTTCATTACATCCAGTAGTTACAGAGTTTGTAAGGCTGAAAAAAGACAGTCATCCATCCAGTTCAGCCTATTGTGCTATAGTGTTGATCCAGAGGAAGGCAAAAACCGCTATGAGGTAGAAGCCAATTGTACTCAATTTAGAGAAAAATTCCTTCCCGACTCCAATCTGGCAATCAGAATAAATCCCTGGATCAACGACCCTTCTCCAGAATCCTGGTCACTATAACCCTTTTTTATTATTACACTCTAGAAATGCATCCAGACCCTTTTGAACTCTGTTAGTGATTTCACCATGACAAGTTCCTCTGGCAGAGAGTTCCACAGTCTCACTGCTCTTAGGCCTCGTTCACACGGCTTATTCTGGGACGGATTCCAGCCGTACTGCGCACCGGATTTGCGCTGCAGTACGGCTGGAATCCGTCCCAGTTATTGCGGTAATCCACAGTTCTCATAGAGAACTATGGATTCCGTCTCCTCTCCCCGCTCGGCGAATACGCCGAGGGGGGAGAAAGTGACATGCACATTATTTACGGTGTGTACCCGCCGTGAATAATGAGTGTCTATGGGGCCTGCGAGCTGCCGGCCCCCGCTACACGGCAGCTGGCGTAATTGCGGGGCAAAATCCGTCCCTGCAATTACGCCGGCAATAAGCCGTGTGAACATTGCCTTACAGTAAAGAATCCTTTTCTATGTTTACGTAGATACTTTGTTACCTTTAGACAAAGAAGATGCCCCCTTATTCTAGATACAGTCCTGGGTATAAATAGATCTTGGGAGAGATATCTATATTGACCTTTGATATATTTATACATATTTATTATGTCTCCCCTACCCTTAAGCCATCTTTTCTCTAATCTTGCTAATATTTCTGGGTATTGTAGTCCACCCAGTCTTTGTATTATTTGTGCTGTCTTTGAGCCTATTCAAGCTCTACAATGTCCTTCCTGTGAACTGGTGCCCAAAACTGTACACAATATTCCATGTGAGGTCTAACCAGTGACTTATATAATGGGAGAGTAATGTTCTCATCATGTGCATCTATGCCACTTTTAAAACACCCCATGATTCTGTTTGCCTTGGCAGCTGCGGCCTGACACTGGCTGCTACAATTAAGTCACTTTTACCAAGAGTTTTTCCTTTTAAAAAGTAATTATGGAATGGGTTTTCCCTTCTCATGTGCATAACCTTGCATTTATCTGTGTTAAACCTCATACAAAGAAGTATCAATACAAAGTTGGTTTTGAATATTTCTATCAGACAAAAAGAAATAGCATTGCTGTTGAAACCAGTGTTAACATAGACAAGTGCACGTGTTACGTTTTAGCAGAAAAGGTTTTGTCATCTTGGAACTGTGATTACAGAAAATAAACTAGGTCAGGTGATGACTGGAACTTCATCAAAACCAAGTATTGTTCGGTATTCAAGTAGCTGTTTTTGAAATGACAGTCTGATAAAGAAATGTATGATGACAGGTCAACAACATTAGGAGCTCGACATCCATCAAAAACTGGATTGCTGATTTTAAACGTGGCAGAAAAGATGTTACAGGTGAGAAGAGGCTTGGGGGAACAATTTCTGTATCAACACGAGAGAACATTGAAGGTGTCCATAATATGAATTTGGATAAAAGACAAAACAGCCTGATGCATATCAGAGACTTTGAATATCTCAAACGAACAGGTTTTTTTTATATAGTTCATAGTGAACTGGAAATAAGAAAGCTATTCTCAAAATGTATACCCAAATGTCTGATCCAAAATAAATGAGCGAGACAACGTTTCAGTGGATTTGCAATCAACTGAATAATAGAAAGACAAACATTTTGGAGTGCCGTGTTACAAAGGATGAAACCTGAACTCTTATTTATGATCCTGAAACTAAAGGAATGTCTAAGGATTAGAAACATTCTGGTTCTCCTCAGCCCAAAAAGATCAGTGTGTAGAATTTTGCTGGAAAAGTTCTTGTCTCCATTTTCTAGAACAAAGATGGCATCGTTTTTGAGGATTATTTGGAGCATAGAAAGTAAATCATGGGAGAATGCTAGACATCTCTAGTAACCAAATTTCGGGCCAAAGTTGCGGAAACAGAATGAGGAAAACTTTCTAAAGGCGTCACGTTTTTGCAGGATTAGTCTCGTACAGCCCTGCATAAAATCACTGAAATTGTTTATCATTCACCATTTTATTCTGATTTGGCTCCATGTGATTATTTTCTCTTTTCAAAACCCCAAAAATCATTGAAAATTTACAACAAACGAGATGGTAATTGTTTGCAGAACAGAATAACAGTATGTTTTCAAAAGGGTTAGGGTTAGTTTTTTTCTAGGCTAGGCCAATTGTATATCAATACACCTTCATATATGACATGTGTGTGACACTTCACCCATGTGCAGGATCTATCTCTAATTATCAGTTTTCCATGAGCTCATCTCTCACCTCTCCTCAAGCTCTTCCACTGGCTTTGCCATAGACTTCTGTGGATCGTATATATGAAAGAGGGGCCAAAGGAATATGGTGATGTTAACCTCTTGTGTCTTATGCTTGGTAGTTACATAGTTAGTACCGTTGAAAAAGGACATGTCCATTAAGTAAAACATGGGGTCAAGGCAAGATATGAATAAAAGGGGCAAGGGGGGCGTATGTAATGTTAGAGCATTATTTCCCCTATTGGCCCAAAATATGGAACCTATCAGATATGAGCCAATCTGATTTTAAAGGGAAACATTTCTTTCCTGATCCCAGGTGGTGATCAGACTAGATATTCATTCAAAACAAGAATTCTATACATCTACATAGGTGTTAATATTATTTTCTACTAAGTAATATTTTAATCCTTTTTGAGGGTCTCAGCTATTTCAGCTATTCCACAGATCCACAATTCTTACGGTAATGTAGGCTTTTCTCCTCTGGAAATTGAGATTTTTTTCTCCAGACGGAGTGTCCATTTATACTTTTTTAGGGGACATTTATGTACTTAGACATATTAATCATGTCTCCCCTTAAACTGCTGTTCTCAAGACTAAATAAATTCAATTCCTTTCTTCATAACTGCTCCAAGCCCTTTATCAGGTTAGTTGCTCATCTTTGTTCTCCCCCTGATTCCAGGACATTATTTCTATCAATTGAAACCCAGAACTAAACTTCATATTCCAGAAATATAGAAAGTAGAAATACTTTGGAAAATGGCAATAATACATCCATATCCTGTGAGTCCATTCCTCTTTTAAAAAATGACAATATCATCCTTGCCTTAGAGGCAGTTGATTGACATTGAATGCTGGTATCTAGTCTATGATCAAAAAGTAGATCCAGATCCTTCAAGTGATTCATCCCAGATTTAAGTATATTAGTTAATGTGTTAACAGCAGATGCACCACCTAAATCAGATACTTTCCTTTCTTCAGTTTATACAGAGCTGAAGTACTGTACCCTTGTGGTATACTTGATACTTGAATTGGAGGCACAGATTGGGTATAACAATTGCAGTTGGTGGTTATGATGTGGTTATAATCACAATACACAGTCTGCAATGTCAGTGCTCAGTTTCAGAAAGTTTCGTTATATGGCCTATAACAAGAGGCATGATGTCACATGAGTCTCAGTATTTGGCACTTGCATAGAGGGGCACAATGTCACCTAGTTAAATTATACTAGTTTATATTATTGTACCAGTGCTAGTCAAGCTTGGTGGTATGCTCCTACAAAAGGGGTTCTGTGGCCTAGTAGCTACAGCAGCTCTCACTCTCCAGTCGAAGCCTTAACTCTTGTGTCACAAGATCTCACTCATGGAGGTTGCCTGACTTTAAATCACCAATTGCAATCGCACAACGCTGCTTGTTTTCATGGCCCAGTCGGCAATTTCGAAGGTCAGGTCCAAGTTTTTCCTCTGCAGCCACAGCTTACTCTGAATCTATCAGTCTTTTGTTGCCAAAATCACATTTGTCTTATCACATCTCCCAACCTATTGCACCAGTAGCTGTTAATCACACGCAGGCCAGGAACACCAGGACTACTGTCACTGCCCAGCAAAACACACATGGCAGGAAGCAACTTGGATAACCTGGGGTCAAGGTCAGTCAGTTAAAAAGCTTCTGTAATATCCTCTTCCTTTCTCTCTGAATGGTTCTGTTGCTTCTTCTTTTGCCCTCTCTGTGCGATGCATGCTGTAGCGTAAGCAAAAGACACGAGTGTGCTGTGCCTTCAAAGATTGAAGTTGTTGCCACCAGGGCCGCGATGAAGGGTTGGCAGAGATAGCCACCCACTTAGGGCGCCATCTCATTATAGACAGAAAAGGGGCGCAGACTCCACTGCAGCCCACATAGGCTACTGGTCAGGAGGATTAATTTGAGATCCATATTGTTGGTCTAGATCAATTTTAAGGTCACAGTCTATGAAAAGGATTGCTCTGTTATCATTTCTCTACATGCCTGGCTCAGGCTTTCATGCCATACTGCACTCCCTGTAAAGGGATCTTGTGGCTCCCTGGAGAATTCCTTGGCCCTGAGCACCCGCAGTCTGGTGGTGATTAAAGCCTGGCTTGACCCTTCAATATGGAGAGTCCTTCATGGAAATTCTGTCCTCTCTTAAGGGTCCTGCCTATGCCATTCCACCAAGACCCCCTGCTTACACCACGATACTCCAGTTCAGGATTCTGCTGTTGATTTGCCAGGAATAATGTATTTGCTGTTTGTGCCCTTTGCCTATTAAGTTATTTATCCTGCATGGTGAACACTGTTAAAAAAAAATAAAATAACAATGTCCATCTCCAAAATTGGGTTTTTGTTTTCTTGTTGCTTTGCCTCCCCCAAAAAATAGAATAAAGAAGTGATCACAAAGCTGCATGTATCCCCAAAAAGTAAAATTTTTAAAAATTATTTTTAAATTAGTGAACCATAATGAAAAATATATAAATAGGGTATCAACACAATTATACTGTTCTCACGATTAAAGACTATGGTAATTTATACTGCACAAAAACGACCCCTCCCCCCAAAAAAAATGACATAATTGCACTTGTCTTCATTCCGTCTAATAATTTTTTTGTTTTCTTGCCTTTCGAATACATCATATGGTGTCAGTAAAGTGATCATCCAGGTCCATTTTCAAATAAAATACTGCTGTGGTAAGAAAATAAAAAAAATCCTCATTGTTGTCCTCATCTCCATTCCAGCGATGCTGTTCTCTCACTGGATTATCGGTTTACTTCCATTGTCAGAAGTCAGATCATCACACTTCAACCATTGCTTCAAATCACCGTTCTGAACAATGAAGGGCTCCGAACCGTAATGTCCAGTTGGTATGTTACAGAGGATCCACAAGACGGTTTGTGGTATCCATCAGGGTACGGCGATAAAGATACCCCGACTGATACCGTGAAAATACCTTGTCCTGTTTGCCACTCACATACAGCATTTCCCGGGCAGTCAAAAGTTTGTCACAGGGAACACAGGACAAATCCCTTGATAGAGGGTACTACCTGTTTATATGGTTGTTCCCATGTTGTAATATGCACTCTGAAGCAGACTCAAAGCTTACTACTAGCCAACCTCAGTAAAAGGGGAGATGGCTGTTCTCCATTCATTTCTATGGGAATTCTGAAAACAGTCCAGCATGTGAGTTTGGATATATTTAAAACTCCTATGGAGTTGAATGGTGGAGAGCTGCACAAGTAAGTCATCTTCCTGTTCACTGAAGTCACTTCTTAGCAAGCTGCAATTTGGTCTCTGAGTACATATTACAAGATGAGAACACCACTTTAATTGGGGTCTACCTATTAGCAAGGCATTATGTAGAATTCATGCTGTCCTAGGCACTTTAGTGCTCAAGTTCCCTATAGTTGAGTCTAAAGCTACCCAAACACTTTAGAGCTGTCAGCCAAACACTAAGTACTGTTTCTATATTTTTACAAGTTTCCCATTAGACTACATTGGACTCAATGGAATCTGTCAGACCCGAAGGACTACGTCAGACCAGTGCTGGATCTATTTCTTTTATAAAATGGTTAACAAGTTATATTGTCATTGTAACAAGTCGCCCCGCAGCCCGCATGTCGGGCTGGGGGCGCACTCTGGTCTCCTCTCCTGGTCCCCTCTGCCGGGGACGAGTGGCGCCGCGGTCCACCTGCCGTGCTGCGAGCACGCTCGTATTGCCTGCAGGAACTTACCTAGCCACGCTCCTGCTCTTCCTCACTCCTCTGCCACCTGGTGTGCGCGCTCCTGTTCTCTAGGGGCCTAGGGCTCTATGGCCCTTTAAATCTTAGGGAGCCAGCGCTCCGGTAATTGGTTATTCTATATATATATGCTGATCCTATATATCCGGGACACCTCCCTTAGTTCCCTAATTCTTTAGTGCGTATTGTCTATTGAGAAAGCGTTCCAGAGCTATTCTGTTACCTTACCATGTACCATACCCATTGCCTCTGTCCCTCGACCATGAACTTTTGCCGCCTTTTGCGGCGGGCTCTGGTGAACACCAGGACCTACTTAGATTACACTCCCTGGCAGGGCTTGTACCATTGCTTGCAGTAGTCTAGAGAATCCCCTACTCCTGCTGTTACAGTCATTTTATGTCTTTATAAACTTCAGTGTCTACGTGTTTTTATTACTAATTCCACAATGTCACGTGTATTTAGAGGTATTTTTAGCCTTTATGCTCCCCGGTTTTTACTCTTTACTTTTCTTGTAACGGGGCCCCTGCGCCCCCGTGTTCCGGTGCGGGAGCGCTCGCGCTTTGTGTTATTACCTCACCCGCCCTGTTCCCTCCCGGGGGCACGCTATGTTGTGCCCGGGTTAAAGTTAAAGGGACAGGCACCGGTGATTGGCTTTCAAGGGCGTGATCTATTTAAGCCCTCCCCTTCCCTTTTGGGGTCCCTGCCCAATCGTAGTGCCGGGGCCTTGAGGGGAAAGTTTCCCCCGTTAATCTTGTTCAAAATGTGTCCCGTCCTTTTCCCTTCGTCCCTTGACCATGAACCTTGCGCCGTCCTGCCCTTTTGCCTGTCCCGACTCGGCTTTTTTCACAATTTTGTCCCCACGCAAAACTGGGCCCACCCCCGCAGAAAGTACGTCAGGGGTAGCGACCGGGTGTATCCACTGTAGAAAATTACCCCGCTTGCGGCGGGTCTGGTTTTAAAAACCCCGGATTTATTAGACTCGCTCCCTGGCGTTTTTTATACAACGCTTTTGGGGGCCCGAGGTCCACATTCCGGTTTTTGCCTTTGAAACTGGATCCGCCAAGGGCCTTTTTCGAGGTCTTGCCCTCCCCCCCACGGGGCCCCAGCAGTCTAAGCAGATCGCGCAGAGGCAAAGCAGTTAAACCCAGCTGCGAAAATGATGCAGCAGTCCTACCCCCGCAGTAGAGGGCTGCGGGGCTCCCCCGTGGGCACCCTGGGGAATGCCCGATGGCCAAAGCCCCGGTTGTCCATGCTGACGAAATTTGAGGGGAAACCCTAAAGCTTGGGGGGTTCATCCCCCAATGTCATTCAGTGGAATTATGGCGGTCAGTTTCCTCAAAAAGGCTAATTGGTTTCGTGGTCAGTCTTTCCCCGGGAAGGCCCCTGTCAGGTGCTCCACTTTGGGCTGGGCGCCCCTCAGGCTGATTGGTATTTCTTCAGGAGTTCCAAAGTTTTTTTGGGGAAACCCCTCCCCACGCTTCCTCAGCCGAGATGTTTGCTAAAACTGCAGAAAGGGAAATCCTCCGTAAGGGGACTACGCTGTGCAATTCTGCACTCTGGTTTGGGGAATTAGCTGGACGATGCGCATTGTGTACCACATTCAAGAAGGGTCTCCCAGCCGATTAAGGGTGCCTCTCCCCAGGGATCTCCATTTCCTTGGTGAGTGATCCTTGGCCCCCTCATCGACGTATGCTTCTCAGAGGGACGGGAGGAGCTTTGTCAGGAACGTGAGCTGGTCGGTCACCCTTGTCTGCCCGATAGCGTGGTATTCTACGGCCTCTTCACAGCGGCATTGAAGAAGCCATGCGGTGGCAGGGCTACCCAACTCCCCAAGAGTATCCCCGGGGTGAGGAAAAAACTTTATGCGGCGCCTGAACATTTTCCGGGTTGTTGCTTTCCCCGCAAAGCCGGGAAAACGGCACCCTAGAATTGTGGGGGGTGTCCCTTTTTCCCAAAAACCCTTCCCCGTTCCTTTGTGGTTCAAATCACTACCCTTCCCCGGGAAATTCGTTCCAAATGGCCGCATTTCTGGGCTCTGGATAGCCCGGGGAATTTTATGGGGTGCTACCCTGGTGATAAATCGCCCTGGGGGTCGTTAGACCCAACCCTGGTATCTCCTCTGTCAGGGCGAACTGCTGAGTGGGCTCTATCCACTTTTGGATGGAACCGATGTCTCGAAAGTGGGAGCTTTGTTTAAAAGAAGGATTGATTTTTGTGTTACCCCCTTTATCCCGGGTGTCCCCCGGGATTCCCTGGCTGCAACGTCACGCCCTAGCTTGCTGGAAGAGGGGGAAGTTTTCGTTGGGGTCAGGAGCCAGTTCGCTGCTTGTGGACCTCGCCGGATGCCCCCCTCCTCCCTGGCTATCTCCAACCCCCCGGGTTGCAGTATCGGACTTTAGGGGGTTTTTTTGGAGAAACAAGAGGGATCTTTGCCCCCATGTCCCCCATTGACCTAATGCCCGGGGTGTCTATCTGTACCCGAGGACCCAGGCTAGTCGCCCAAATTCAAGAAAATTTTTGAAGGGCTTCATTCGCAAGTTACCTCTCTGCGGGTGCTGGTTTTTTTTTTTTTTCGTGGAAAAAAAGGTGGGTCACTGCCCTTGCATCGATTTCCGAAACTCAACAAATCGCATAAAAAAAGTTAATTAAAGTAATTTCGAACTCTTTTACTGTCTCCGAGGGGCCAGAATCTTTTTAAAAATTTGGATTTGCAAGGGGTTAAACCTCTTCGGTCAGAGAAGGGGCGAGTGGAAGATGGCCCTTAACACTCGGTGGGTCTTGAATATCTGGTTATACCTTTGGTGTGCACGCCCCCCTCTTTTTCGGAATTTGTCAAAGAATTTTAGAGTCTCCTGTTTTCTGCGTAGTGTCATCTGGGACGCTTCTGTTTTTCCCCGATCTGGGGAACCAGGTCCCACGTTTTTGCCAGGTTCTGAGGGTTTGGCAATATAAACCTCTATGCCAAAATGGAAAAGTGCCTTTTCCACCAGATAGCCCCCCGTTTCCGTTACATCTCTCTGAAAAGGGGTTAAGATGGACCCTGCAAAATGTCCCCCGTTTTCAGGGGCCCTCGACCTGTTGGTTTTGGGCCATCCAATGCTTCTTGGGGTTGCAAACGACTACGGAGTTACCCCAACTTTCAAATTGGTACCCCCTTTTGTGCCCTCACCGGGAAAGCAGGGCAACCGGGATATGGCCGCCCCCGGAAGGGCCTTCCCCAATTTTAAAAAACAAAGAAAGTTCACAGCAACTTTATAAATAAAAATAAATTTAAGTGCACACCCAAGCCCTGGAGGGGTAAGCAATTAAAACCCTCAAAAAATTTGGAAAAAGGCGGCACTTTAAAAATAAAAAAAGTTTATTACCCAACAGCAGCGATTTTTTGGGTCCTCAACAGAACCCCTTTAAAGTTTGAGAAAGGTTCGTTGAGGTTGAAAGTCGTGGTTGGGGAAAAAAACTTTTTTTGATTTTTGGTGTGTTTTTCCCAAAATTTTTCACCAAGTTAAAGGCCCCCTTGCCTTGCCCCCTTTTACCCCGGCCGGATACGGAGCCCCTTCTTTTTGGGTTTGAGCCTTTCTGTAGGGCGGGAGCAGTTCACCCAAAGTGCCAAAAGGGCAAGATGCACTGGGTTTTTCTCAAAAACCCTTTTTTGGCCCGCTGAGAGAAAACCCCTGGGTTGGGGGTTGGCTTTTAAGTTGCCTTGGGGGAAATGGGCCACTCGGGGGGATGTCAGATCCCGTAATTCTTCCCCGATCACAAAATTCCTTTACCCCCCAAAACAGGCCTTTTTAAAACCTTTGCCAACCCAAGGGGTCGCTGTTTTTTCTCCCATTTCAATTTTGTTTTCCATTTTTGATCGGCAGAGAAAAAAGTCAAAGGATGCATGTCCGTCCCTCGACTTACTGGGGGAAAAAGGGTCCCCTCGGCACATTGTCCCCCCAAAATAATATTCGCGGTTCCCTTAAACCCTTCAACGCGCACCCGGGCAAAAATATGTGCCCCCGCGTTTTGGAAAAAGGGGTGTGAACTGGGGTATGTTTAAATGGGACACACGGGTTAAAAAGTCTTGTTCCCTGTTTTCCCCGTTTTTATGGGGTTTGATCGGGCCAAATAGGGAAAGGAAAATTGGGGAAAGGTGTCCATTGTGCCGAAAAATCTCTCGCTTAAACCCCCGGCGGGTTGTTGAAACTTTCCCCTTCCCAAACAGTCCATGGGCCCACTTTGTTGGACTTCATCACTGACCTACCTCCCTTGGGGGTAATACGGTTCATTTGGGGGTACTGCCCGTTTTCAAAAAGGAATTCACCCCGCCCCCCTGGTCTTCTTCCACCCCACGTTGGCCAATCTTTTTTCGCATTTTTTCCGGTTGCAGGGATTCCCCCAAACTATGTCTGGCCCGGGGAGTTCGTTTGTTAAAGATTTTGTCGGGGCCCTCTCTCCAATTAAAAATCAAATGGACTTTTTGTTACACCCCGCAACCCAAAAGGGCCCAGGTGAAAGGGTGAATAAGTCTTGGGTACTATCTCCAAACCTTCGTGTCTGCCCGACCGACGTTTGGGCTAGTTTTTTTGCCCTTGGGGTTTAATTTTCATACAATTCTCTGGGTAGATTTGCCAGGGCATCCCCCTTTTTTATGGTTTCGGCCCCGGCACCCCCCTGCCCCTTCGCTGCCCTTGCCCCTGTGTTCCTGCGGTGGAAATCTGTTTCCGTGATTTTTTGCCATAAGGAAAAGGTAGCCAAACTCTGCTTCAGGCTTTGCCCTGTGAGGTTCAGGAACAAAAAAAGGAGGGCCCCCCCAATCCTTTGTTCCGGGGGAGATATGGTATTTTGTCAGCCCCGATATGTTGCTCAAAAAATTTCCCCTTAAGCTGGGCCCCGGGTTTTAGGCCCCTTTTGAAATCCTGAATGCATCAACCCCGTGGCCCACAAACTCCGGCTCCTCCCCTATGGCATCCAAATCCCTTTCCCTTTTCCTGTGAAACCGGGGGCATCCCCTTTAAATTGGTTTTCCGGTTGGGCCCCCCTCTCCCCTAGTGACTCCCCCAAAGTTTTTACGTTAAAGGGGATTTTGGCCATGAAACGGTTAGGGGACACGATTGTTCGGGGGTTTTGGAAGGGGTTTGGGCCCGAGGAAGGTGTGGGGACAGAGGATAAATTTCCCCAAGGTTTCCCCGACGAGGTTTTGCGGCTAGAAAGAGAGGGGGGGATAAAGGGGGGGTGGGGGGACTGTAACGAGTGTCCCCCCGACCCCCGTGTCGGCCCCCTTTTTGTGGGTGGCTTTCACTGCTGTCTCTCACCCCGCTCCCGTTCCCCGTGGGGCCGCCCGTTGTGGCTGGGTGTGCTTCCTGCCTTTGCTGTCCGAAAAGAACTTGTTCCGATTTTGTACATGCCCCACCCGGGCCCCAACCAAGCAAGTCACGTAGGGGTAGCGAACCCGGTGTCTCCCCCGCAGCAAGTCCATCCCCTGTGCGGGGGGACCACTTAGTCCGCTCCCCGGGGGT
>JAODAL010019866.1:0-70910 GCA_025379985.1 Phyllomedusa bahiana | reverse complement strand
TAAATTAAAAAACTTTATAAAAAACAAAAACCTGTAAAGCGGTAGGGGAAGAAAAATTTACGCCAAACACAGGAGGAGACATCTGGTCCCAGGAGTCGGAGCACTCATAATATCTGTGAAAAAAAGAAAAATATACGTTAAAATAAAATAATACTATTAAAAAATTACAAGATACATCAATAATATCTCAATACCAGCTCCTTATGTGCTAACATACCCGGAAATGGGTGTAGGGACAGAAAAACAGAACAATCTCAACTATACATCTGTGGATAAATCTTAAATTCAATATTTAATCCACCTGGGAATAGTGTATCCAATTTATATATCCATTGGGATGTGCACTACTCTAGCTTTTCAACTCCGGTGCTGTTTCTACTTTCTTTTTTTGTGACACAGGGTAGAAGCATCATTATAGCGGCTGGAAAGAAAGACGAGCCTGGCTGCTGCATTCAGAACAGATTAGAAAGGGGAGAGTTTACAGGAAGGGAGACCGATTAGCAGGGAGTTGCAGTAGTCAAGACGAGAATGAATGAGAGCAACAATGAGGGTTTGAGCTGTTTCTACAGTGAGAAAAGTACGGATTTTGGAGATGTTCTTGAGGTGCAGATGAAAGGAGCAGGCAAGGGATTGGATATACGGGGTGAAAGAGATTAGAATCTAGTATAACCCCAAGACAGCGGGCCTGCTGCCTAGGAGTTATGGTGGTGCCACACACTGAGACAGAAATAGCAGGGTAGGGTTGGTTATAAGATGGTGGAAAGAAAGTTCGGTTTTGGTGAGGTTTAGTTTCAGATAGAGAGAGGACATGATGTCACAGACATAGGCCAGACAGTCACTGGTGTTTTGTAGCAGGGCAGGAGTGATGTCTCGGGAGGAGGTGTATAATTGGGTGTCATCAGCATAGAGATGGTACTGGAAGCCAAATCTGCTGATGGTTTGTCCAATGGGGGATGTGTAGAGTGAAAAAAGGAGAGGACCTAGAACCGATCCCTGAGGAACCCCAACAGCAAGAGGAAGAGGAGAGGAGATAGAACCGGAAAATGAGACACTGAAGGAGTGGTCATAGAGGTAGGAAGAGAACCAAGAGAGAGCGGTGTCCTGGAGACCAATGGTGCTGAGCATGCTGAGGAGAAGGTGGTGATCCACAGTGTCAAATGCTGCAGAGAGATCCAGGAGAAGCAGCAACGAGTATTTGCCCTGTGATTAAGCAGTGTGGAGGTCATTAGAGACTTTAACTAAAGTAGTTTCTGTGGAGTGTAGGGTGCGGAAACCGGATTGTAGAGGATCGAGAAGATTATTATCAGAGAGATAGCGGATTAGGTGAGAGTAGACCAAGCGTTCCAGGAGTGTAGAGATGAAGGGCAGATTAGAGATTGGTCGGTAGTTGACAGCGCAGGATGGGTCCAGAGTGGGCTTTTTGAGTAAAGGGGTTGTGATGGCATGTTTAAAGGAGGATGGAAAGATCCCAGTAGAGAGAGAGAGGTTGAAGATTGCAGTAAGGTGAGAGAGGACAGCTGGAGAAATAGACTGGACGAGGTGGGAGGGAATGGGGTCACTAGAGCAGGTGGTGGGGCGATCTGACAGGAGAAGCCTGGACACTTCTTCTTCTGTCTTGGGTCAAGGGCTGAGAGCAGACTAGAGGACGTGCCGGAGGGGACGGGATGGGTGTAACTTAAGGATTGAGATGCAATGTTTTGCCGGATACTGTCTATTTTGTCTTTGAAGTGAGTGGCCAGGTCTTCAGCACAGAGGTCAGTGACCGGGGCCTGAGCTTTTGGGCTGAGGAGGGAGTGGAAAGTGTCAAACAGGCATTTTGGGTTGTTGTGTAATGTGGAGACAAGGGAGGTGAAGTATTTTTGTTTGGCACAGTGAAGGGCAGTGTGGTAAGTCCTGAGCATGAATTTATAGTGGAGAAAGTCTGCAGGTAGCTTTAACTTTCTCCACAGTCCCTCAGCAGACCTGGAACAGCGATGCAGAAAGCGAGTCTGAGGTGTATGCCATGGCTGCGGGCGTCTGACTCTGGTGGTGCGGTGTCTGAGTGGTGCCAACATGTCTAGGGTGGTTGAGAGAGTTTCATTGTATTGCTTGACAGCCAGGTCAGGACAGGAGAGAGAGGAGATTGGGGGCAGTGAGGACTGTATGGCGTCTATGAGTTCCTGAGTGTTCACGGAGCGAATGTTTCTGGATGGGTGACGGGCAGGTGTGTCCAGAGAAGGCTGAGAAATGGTGATAGTGAAGGAGATAAGGTTGTGATCAGAGAGCGCATAAGGAGAATTAGTGAGGTTAGAAATTGATGAGTGACTGCAGAAAACCAAATCAAGAGCATTTCCATCCTTGTGGGTGGGAGAATCTGTAAATTGCAAGAGGCCAAAGGATGATGTTAGCGAAAGAAACCAAGAGGCAGACGGAGACATAGGGCTGAGTGTGGGTATTTCAGTGGAGAGGAAGTAAGGGAGCCAGGCCGCAAAATGATCCAGAAACTGGCGAGGTGAGCCAGGAGGTTGAGGGAAAATGGCTGAAAGAGTCTGAGGGTGTGGACCTCAAAGGAGGGGAAAGTGATGGAGGGTGCAGGAGGAATGACCTGGTAAGTGCAGTGTGGAGAAAGGAGTATGCCAACTCCTCCACCCAGCCTGTTATTAGGTCTGGGGGTGTGGATGAAGTGTATGCCACCATAGGTGAGAGCAGCATGGGAAGCAGTGTCGGATGGCTGGAGCCACGTTTCAGTGAGAGCTAGGAGATTAAGGGAGTTACAGAGGAACAGGTCATGAACAGCAGTGAGTTTGTTAGCAACAGACCAGGCATTCCACAGAGCACATGTAAAAGTGGCAGGAAAAGACATACAACGAATAGCGAGCAGGTTAGCAGGGTTTCTATGGAAGGAGGAGGAGGTGGGATGAGCAGTAGAGGAAGGAGGACCGGGGTTCGGAGAGATGTCCCCAGCAGCAAGAAGCATGAGAAAGAAAAGTGACAGCAGATGGTTCAATGTTGTGTATGAGCGGAGTTTGTGCAACACTATGGAGGCTGGTGGTTTGGAGTAGTTAAAAAGGGAAAACAGTGTGTGGGATGTATACATAGGTGAGGGAAGGAAAAAGGCACTGATGTGGATAGCATTTTCAGGGGGCGACACTGGGTTGTAGGAAAGGAGGCAGGTTGCTACAAGGTAGATAGCAATAGTGAGCATAGTGGATAAGGGGTTTGTTAAGGTGTATGTTAAGAGACCAGTTACTCACAGAACAGGCGATCCTTCAAGCTCCCTTTAGCTCACTTCTGTCTCATTTCTGTCATATTTCTGATGATCATGTATCACTTTCAAATATTCACTTCCAAATATGCACGAGAAATATGCCTCATAGACCGACGGTCTCAGAGACCTAAGCTGTCTGATTTATACTAAGCCATGTAGAGTTCCTTGCTAGCATCAATTAACCCAGGTGTCGTAAATTGGGGGAGCTACAAATGGCCCAGCAAAGCAGAGACTTCAAGGGGAATATCTGTGCTCAGTAAATAAACACAGGGTAATTATGGAGCACAAAGCTGGGATGAACTCTACACATAAACCTACCAGTAATACAAAACAGGGGAGATATACAAATAATGCTGTGGGTTTGTTGAGAGTAGTAGTCCAAAATGTAGACATAAACCTACCAGTAATACAAAACAAGGGAGTTATACAAATAATGCTATGGGGTTGTTGAGGGTAGTAGTCCAAAATGTAGACATAAACATACCAGTAATACAAAACATGGGAGTTATACAAATAATGCTGTGGGGTTGTTGAGGGTAGTAGTCTAAAATGTTGACATAAACATACCATTAATATAAAACAGGGGAGTTATACAAATAATGCTGTGGGGTTGTTGAGGGTAGTAGTCCAAAATGTAGACATAAACATACCAATAATACAAAACAGGGGAGTTATACAAATAATGCTGTGGGGTTGTTGAGGGTAGTATTCCAAAATGTAGACAAACATACCTGTGAAGAGAGGAAGAAAAACATGGTCAGATGACAGTAGGGTCTCTGAGGTGCGCTCTATCAAGTTCAGTCATATTTCTGATGATCATGTATCACTTTAAAAAAAAAAAAAAAAGAGGATGGTTCTACATGCTTCCATCTACATGTGTCTTAGAGAAAATGGCTGATGATGAAGATGACTCTATGATGTCAGCAGGTCAGGTGATGTGGTTATGGCAGCTTTAATGAGACGTACTTAGTGGGTGTATGTTAGCTAACCGTGTGCACAAACAGCAACTAGATGGAACTGTTGCGACTAAACAGAAATACATAATACATACTGCTGAAGAAATATTACTGAGACACGACATTTGAAAAAAGTCTTTAATTAACAGTCCCTTCATGTTGAAAAATAATCTTGTAGTGAGAAAATCCCTTTAAAGAACGGAGCATTACCCTTTTTTAGACTGTGCAGGGACACACTTCAACAGTTTTCAATTTATTCATAATTTTTTAGAAGGACTAGCAGAGGAACTGCACAATGCAGCGTTTTAAAGAAAATATGCCCCAGAATTGTTATTTCATGGACAATACAAATCTTTAATTAAATAGACATGTACTAGACCCCAAAACAAAATCTATATCTGGTACTGTTTTCTAATCATAACTTTTAAACAATCAAGATAAAAAGACAAAATATGACCAAAGAGGATGTAATAAATAATCACCTCAAATATACCTTAATCCCAAAGAGGAACTCAGGAGCAGAAAAGCAAATAATGTGCCACATGTCTGATCCTGTCTAGGTCTAAAACTCACTCTTTTGCCCATAGTAACTTATGGGCAACAAAGTGAGTTTTTGACCTAAACAGGTTCATACATGTGGCCCAATATGTTACGAAGGTCCCTAAACTTCCCCAAAAATATTTTTTTGTCTCAACATTTTTCACCTACAATTTGTGAGTTTATCAGGGGATTTAACATTTCAGGCAAAATAACAATGTGTTTATGCCTCATTTGTGGCTCCGACAATATATACAGCATGGCATGAGCGTTGATGTAATTAGCTCCATTATAAGCAGGGCTGCCGATAGAGCAGTACTAGGGGTACTGCCATAAGGGGCCAGAGCCAAAATGTGAAACAAAGGGGCCCACTGCTTGATTCACAAGTTTGGTGAAAAGAACATTCCTTAGTCCCGTTCCTTTTGTAAAATGCTAAGGGCGCGTTCACACGGCATAGGACAAATACCGTCCGTTTGCCGGCCGGTATTTGTCCTGTTTTGCGCCCGTCCCCACGGCCACGGGGGCGGCTTTTCTCCGCGATGAGTGGAGAACAGCCCTCCCCCTCCCATAGAGAAGCACATCTTCCGTCCGGAAACCGGACGAAAGATGGTGCTTAATCTATGTTTTGCTGCCGGACCGCCGGCGGCAAAACCGCCCGACGGAAAACCCGTGCAGTGGGGACTGCTGCACGGGTTTTCCATAGTGCACAATTGTGCTCATTTACGGACGTTTTTTCAGGCGGTCTGAAAAACCGTAAACCGGCTGAAAATCCGGCCGAAAACCCGTGCAGTGGGGACATGCCCTAAGTAAGCGTCAAGGCAGACACTCACAGACAGCCCCCGACACTGCCAATTGGCTGCAGACGTTCCGCAGTATAAATGAATCGGCAGCATCATTGGCTGCCTGTGAGACCCAGCACTGTGTGAGAAGGGCCCGGCAAAGAAAGTTTCGGCACGGCCTGGTAAAATGAGGGGGAAGCAATGCTGCCTGGAGAAAGAGAGGACCTGGCACAGCACAGTAAACAGGAGTCTATAGTGAGTCAACCCCTTTAATGGTTGATATAGTTCTCAGGATAAGAGCACACAGCTTGAGATGTAATCAGTAGAACAAGTCTCTTTGAGGTAGCTACAGTGTCTCACAACTTGACTGTTGCTGCTTTGGATACCAGAACTAACTCACTCAGATGAACATTGTAGTCTTAATGATGAGACCCTGGGATGGTGTACCAAGTGTCAAGTGTCATTTAGTGTGAGTTCATGTTGATATAATACATACATTATAGGCATCTGTCTAGATACCATGAAAAAAGGTACTCTGGCGGATACCGCGACACACCTGCTACTCTATTTCCCAGCGCATATACTTATTTTACAGGACCCAATAGTGTAGTTTACTAAGCTACTGAGTCCAGCAGGAAACGAGCAGGAACTAGAGCAAATGTAGCCCAGTCTGGTCTACATCTGCTCTATTATTCCCTAGGGGGCCACAGCAGGTGTGTTGCAGTATCCACCGGAGTACCTTTTTCATGGTACCCCAATGGATACCTGCAATGTATGCATTATATGTGTGAACCCACCCTACTGCTAGCTAACTACCAAAGATCCACTGAAACAATAAATGTGTTATTACCATCACACACTTCAAATGTATACATATAGAGCGACATGTATGAACGGAGCTGCGCCAGAATTCTGGCCTCAAAAAGCTGTAGTAGACCAGTTCTATAGATGTATGAACAGGTGCACTCCAAGCTCTGGCGTGATAAACGTCTGGGTACCGCGCCAAAGTTTTGGGGTGTTCTGGGGGCATCGCACCACATTAGTAGAAGTAAACACATTTATGATTCTTTGACGCCAAAACTTTGGCGCAGAACAGTTAGAACAGCCAGACCGGGGTAAAGGTGATCTACCTGAGTTGTCATATTGGCACTAGACTGCGCCTGTATGTATGTCCTGCAGGAGAACAGGTTCATACATTCTGGCGCAGTTTATACTACCTTAAAGCTATTAAGAACTGGTCTATCAGGGCCAAAATTCATACATGTCGCTCATAGTGAATATAGTAGTAAATGCAATTCAGAATATTCTTTAGCTTCAGTTTTGCATATGTCTTAAGGCCTACTGAGTCATGCTGTGCTTGGAGTGTTTGCTTTTTGCCTTTCAGCCACCACAGTACCAGAGTACTTTTTCATTTTTTTGGACGGGCGACATGTATGATCTAGGTGCCAGGAGGGCAGTTCTAAATAACTTTAAAGAGAACCTGTCACATAGATTCTGCCCCCCTTGTTGAGGACAGTACAAGCTAGTGTCAGACCTGCTGTTTCCAGCGCTGTGTCCCTTATTCTGTAAGATGCTGTAGTTTTAGAGTATTTAATGCACAAATCTGCAGTTTTCAGCCAGAAAAGGGTCATTCAAAGAGTCAGTTTTTTCCAAACCCCGCCCACCTGAGGCTAGCCCCACCCACTACACCTGATAAACCTGTTACTTTGAATAGGTAGAAACATGTGAATAACTGTCAGTGGGCGGGGCTAACCTTTGGTGGGCGGGGCTAACACCTGCTCATGAATAAGATTTGAGGGGTAAATGCTCTAAAACTACAGCATCTTACAGAATAAGGGGCACAGCACATGAAACAGCATGACTGACACTAACTTGTGCTGCCCTCAGCAAGGGGGGCATAATCTATGTGACAGGTTCCCTTTAAAGTGTAGAATGTGCCAGAATGTATGGACCTGTTCTACTGTGGGTCATAGATTTGGTGCATTCTAGTTCCACTACGACAACTCAGGCTCAGGTAAACCACCTTTAACCTGGTCTGACTGTTCTAGCAGTAATGTGCCTAGTTTTGCCATCCTCCAGTCATAAATGTATAGAATCATGTTTGTGGTGCAACATGCCTCCAGAACGCCCCCACATCTCAGGCGCACTACAAAGTGCCGCGGGCGTCGCAAAATGCACCTACTTTTGGAGTGCATCTGCTCATACATCTAGAGAACAGGGCTGCAACAGTATTTGGACTGAAAGGATACCAGAATACTGGCACAGTAGACCCGTACATGTCGCCCTTAGTCTTTTCTGTATAGTAATTACCTCACAGCTTGCTGATCCTTCACTCTTGTCAGTGGTTGGACCTTCACTCCCACCAGCAATAGCAGGGTCTCTCAACACTTGCGCACTTCAGCCTGTTAGATGTTCTCTGTGCACAGACTTTGCCTGAGTGAGTCTGATATAGTTAAATTTACATCTTCAAATTCTGAATGACCTGGCTTTCACATGTCATCGAAAATCATTCAGCCACCAGAAAAGAACAATTACTCATAGTTATCCATAGCAGTACACTCCTTTAATCGGAAAACCTATTGGTGTGGTCAGAAGACCTTCAACAGTATCAAAACACAATTATGGAACTTACATTGCTAATAACTGGACAGACACTCAGCACCTAAAGTGAAAACTGCATAAAAAACAGGGCAAAACACATTATATATAATGTCTGGGAATGTGCTCACCAGAAGGAGTTGCTGGCAGTGTGAAAACCCCACGGTTTCCAGACGGAATATGAACACCTCAATGGGAGGTGGGAGGGCTGTTCACCGCTCATCGCGGAGAAAAGCCGCACCCTCCCCCCCCCCCACGCGGCCGGTATTTGTCCTATGCCGTGTGAACGCGCCCTTACAGTAGTCTTAAATATATGAACAGTATCTGAAGGTTTGCACTATGGAGAATGCGTATATATAATAGTGTTGTACTTTAAGGGCATGTCCCCACTGCACGGGTTTCCGGCTGGTGTTTCAGGCGGTTTGCGGTTTTGCAGACCGCCTGAAAAACCGGCCAAAAATTAGCACAACGGTGCTCTATGGAAAACCCGTGCAGCAGTCCCCACTGCACGGGTTTTCCGTCCAGCACTTTTTCCGCCGGCGGTCCAGCTGCAAAACATTCAACATGCACCATTTTCCGGCCGGTTTTCGGACGGAATCTGTGCTTGTGAATGTCAAGGGGGAGGGCTTTTCTTCGCTCATCGTGGAGAAAAGACGCCCCCCCCCCCAACCGGTATTTGTCCTCTGCAGTGGGGATGCAGCCTAGGAACCAGTATCACCTGTAGCCCTGCAGACATTCAGGAGATACCAGTGGATCTTAGTTAGAGGGAGGGGCTGCAAGCACATATAACCAGCCATCTTAGATGGGTCAGACAGTTTTCAGCTGTGAGTTGCTATTTGAAAGTTAGAGTTGGAGTTTGTTGCAGCAAGAAAGGACTCAGATCACTTGCCAGCGGTGGAACAGAGGCAGGCAAGGCTAGTACACCGAGCCTACAGAGAGAGAAAGAGAGTATTCATAAAGTAAAGATTAATATAGGGAAAGCGAGCAAGAGGAAGAGAAGAAGGAAAAAAAAAAAGAACAAGTCACTAGCCCGTCATTGAGTCTGTAGCATACGGAATCCAGGCAGACCCTGCTCTGTCACAAATGAACAGGGCCGGTCTCAGCCAACTGAAGTATTCTCTGGTATTCTAGTGGGCTTCGTATGTCAATTGCTTGAATTTGCAGTTGCTTGGTGTCGAATTTGGTGATGTTACCTTGCACAATAGACCTAACATCAATATATCTCTTTTTTTCTTGATCTACCTTAAATTATGCAGTTTTTCTTCTTCCCCTGAAGAACTGTGAAATGACATGAAAACACGTCGGGAGTTACGGAGCGCCAAGGGTCACATAGGGTTAGCCTTCGAGGGTGGGGTCGCCCTTGTCAGGGCGGGGTCCCCACTGTATAGGCAGGGCTCAATAGGGTTTTTTGGCGTTTACACCCAGATGTACAGACCTGTGTAGTATCATTTAGGGTTGGTCCTTTTTTTGGATATATCCAGATATCTGATACAAGAAGTTGTTGCAGTACTGTGAATAACCCCATATATATATTTTTGACTTCTTGTCTTCATTTATATGTATAAAAATGACCTAGTGTGCCGGATAATCCTCTCCTCTAGTTTTTCCTGTCTCCCATTGGATTTATTGTAGTTGTTAGTGTATGTATAGGATTTAGGATATTTAGGAGGTTTTTAGATACCAGAACTAAAAGTTATATTGTAACCCTTTTTTCTCAGTGACACTTTATTCTAGTGGGCTAGTCAGACACCAAACACTTCTACGAGGAAGCATGTCTAATATGTACAATGTTGGCTCTATAATGATTTCTCTCTTTTGCAGATTATTTCTCCCAGCACTTGGGGGAATACGAAAGTGTTCTGGCAGCACTGGAGGATCTCAACCTCTCAATACTAAAGGCTATGGACAAAACAAAACAAGTAAGAAACTAATTTATATTGCTGTCAATACAAAGGAATTGTATAATATATTTCAGCAAATTAAAAATTCAAAATTGCTTACTAAGTATTGTATCAAATGTTACAATTGTATTTCCTTGTCTCCCAGAATTCTGCACTGTGTATTAAATATGAGTTTCATAACTTCTCTTCTAAATTAAAGCCTCATCTCTTTAGGGCCTCCTAAAATTCAAAATACTTATCACAAGCATATTCTATATATAGTGCCTCAAACCTAATATATGATAATTAATGACTGTTGGCTAATGTCACTCTGTCAAGCCCTGTCTTTAGGGACCTGAATTGTATCACCTTATATGTAAAATATCTGAAATTATATTTTTTTTCTATCTCTTATCTTCTGTTTTTTTTTTATTTACTTTAATAAATGGCAGCCATCTTGCCTGAGTTGCTTCAATAGCAGCTGCAGATCACATTGCATCCTTCAATGGGAAAGTCTTGTGAGCATGTGGTATGTAGTATTGACTTTGCAGTAAGCGAGATGACTGAAGTCATAAGGTAGAGAGAAGTGGATAAAAATAGGTAGCCAAGCTAATTCGACCACCGATTGTCTCTAGCATGATCCTGTGGTATCTAGAGGGGTTGCACAAAATAAATAGAACTCCCTTATTTTTACATGTTGCCCTCCTTCTGACACCAGGGGCGTAGCTAAAGGCTTGTGGGCTCTGGTGCAAAACTTCAGCTTGGTCCCTCCTTCCCCCAAATCATGGCTGTGGACCACTAGTTTTTAACCACAGGGTCCCTACTTGCCGTGACGTGTGATTGCGGTTTAGTGCGGTTCTCTACTTAAAGGTATTGTCTAATAGAAGAAAATTCATTTTAAATAAGGACAAAAAGAAAGAAGTTATACAGCCAAAGCGTCTACACCCGATCGCTCATCTCCCTCCACCACAATTCTTTGTGAGATGAACAGGAAAAAAAATAAATTGCAGTTTTGGTTTTTGGGTTTAGTTTCTACTGGCGTTTAATTGGCATGTTAGCAAAGAAAAACTTCCAAAGAGATTAGAGGTGAATTTCAATATTAAGGTACATCAGTGTCACATCCCACCATCTGTTGCTGTCTTTGCCAAATTGTACTTAATGGAAGATGACTGAGAATTAAGCCAATGTTGAAAGCAAAGCATAAAGAAGCTGAAATGTACCAAAATGCATATTGACAAGCCTCAAAGTCACTTCTGGGAGAATGTCCTTTGGACAGTTGAGTCAAAACTGGAGCTTTATGGCAAGTCACATCGGCTCTCTGTTTACAGACACAAAAATGAAGCATACAAAGCAAATAACTTTGGGCAACATGTATGATCGAGAATTGCGCCTGATTTCAGGCGTATACTGTGCCTCACCGTGCCGAATCCACTGTCGGACGCAGGGATGCGCTGTTAGGCGCAACCTTCAGATACACCTAACATAAAAGGGCGTGCAGCGGGCGTTCTGTGGCGGGACGCGGCAAATTCGACAACTCGAAATTCGGAAACTCCGAGGCATGCATGATTGCGGGTCGGCAAAGTGAGGCGCATTCCAGCACTTTACAGCTCCGACAGGCAGACCTAGTTTAATGTGGTCTATCTGAGCGGAGAAGCCCAAAGGGGTGGACGCGGAAATTCTTGCAAGTTCTTTAGTTCTGCAGTACAAAAAAAAAATGATTTGTCAAAAGAATAAAAAAATTAACAAGAAATCCTGTTGGGAACCACAGGCCCCGCAAGGGGAACTTGCGGGGCCCCTTTTTGTTGTATATACTGAATTGCTTAAAGTGGAAAAAGCGCCAAAACATCTAAAAGTTTTGTTATAAAAAATAGTAAAAAAAACATTGGACAAATAGCAGGGGCTTATTTGATGTTAAATTATGTAATTTCAGATACTTTGGAAATTTTTATGGGGGGGAAAATTTTTTTCTTAGAAGAAAATATATATTTTATTGTGTTAAAGGGATAAAAATTTAACAAAATCATTGCTTTCATTGTTAGGCACTTGGATTTTTTTTTATTAAGTACTTCTTTTAAATGGAATCCATTTTATTCTTGTAGTGGTGAAAGGCTTGTTCACTGATTTTTTCAGGAGTTTTTGTGGCCGCAAACCCCATCCGGAATTACATTGCAAATAGGCCCCCCACTTTGTGACAGTTTTTTGCAATGTAATTAGGCGGTACATTCCCCTGTAATCGGGAGTAAATACGTCCAGAACTAAGCCCGGGAATAGAAACCTGTTGGGGGACCCCAGGTCCCCAGCAGCCCCGTGCTGTTGGCTCTTGTGTCATCACAATAGAATAAAATGTGAAAAAGAAAAATACATCTTCCCTTTTTTTTTAAAAAAAAAACACTTTTAAATCTGATTGGTTTATTTAATGTAAAATTAGTGGAATTCTTTTCCCTTTTTTAAGCCCTTTTTCTAGCTGATATTTCTTTTTTTTTGAATTTGAAATATTTGCTTTCATTTGAAATTATAAATTTTTTTCTATAAAATTGCAAGGGAAATTTGCTTCAACTTTGTTTTTTTTCCCCTTTATTAAATTTATTCTTTTGAAAGAAAAATCTTTTTGCAATTCACAAAACATGTTTAATGATTTTTCCTCGCAGTTTTCCCCAGCCTCCCCTCGAATGCAAAAAAACCAGTTAGGCGCAGTTTTTTCCGGCCCCTAATTTCCCGCCCCTGCGCCTCACACATTTGGCGGGGCACAGGGAACTTTACCCCCGCATTTTGGGGGCGCCGACAAAAAAGGGAGGCGCACCCTTTCCCACTAAAAAATAACTGAAAAGGGGGCCCTCCGCGCATATTTTCCCTAATTTGCGCCCTTTGGTGTCTACTCTAAAAACATGGGGGGAGGCACAGTTATTTTTTGGGGGTTGCTTTGCTTTTTGGCACAAGGGCTTTGAATCTGTGCGGGGTAAAAATAAAAATTCAAGACTTTTAAGGCATTTTTTGGAGTGAAATGTGCTCCCTACTGTCAGAAGTCGGGGCCCCTTCAGTCCGGGTCATGGGTCCCCCAACAGGAAAAGCCCCAAAACACGGGTAAAAAATTAGAATACCCTTAAGAGCAAAGCTTTTTAAATTTCAAGGGGGGCCGGCCCGGGGGGCGCAGCCCGGGAGGGGGGCCCCCAAAATGCCCGGGCCCCGCCGGCTCCCGGGAATTTTGTAGGGCGTTTTTGGGGCCCCGCTGGGGCGGGTGTTTGGCGAAACAGCGCGCGGGCCCCGTGGTGTTTTGGCGCGCTGGGGGTTCCCGGGGGAGTGGGGGGGTTAAACGCGCGGAAGGGGGGGGCGGGGATATTTAACCCCCCCCCCCGGCGCCGAACGGGGGGGCATTCCGGCCCCAGAGGGGAAAATCGAAAGGGGGTCTCTGTGCGTGGGGCCCCTTTGCTAGTTAGGACGATGGATTTCAGTTGAGGGGCTTTTGGGACCCCTTTTAGGAAGCTGCTGGAGACAGGGGCCATGGGATTGCGGGAAGGTGCAGGTTAGCGTTGGGGGAGGGGCGGGGGGGCCTTACCCCCCTGCCTCACCGGGGATTTTTCCCGGGGGCCTCTACCCTCCCCCCCGCCCCCGCTAGACCACCAAACTCGCCTGACCCCGGGACGTTACCCCGGGGGCCCCCCGTGCCCCGCCCAGAGCCCCTAAAGGGGCCCTTGGGGCCCGAGAGGAGCGGGTGTGGCTGGGGCCCCGCCCCGCTCGGTCGGGAAAGGGGAAAATCTAAAAGGGCGGGCGGGTCCAGTGGAGCACGGCAGCGGCTGCCAGGTTCTGTGGGGGGGTTGGGGGGCCCCTGCCCCGACTTGGAACGGTGGTGGCCAGGGGTTTTGGGAAGCCCCGGTGGGGGGCCGCTCGCCAGACCAGCAAGGGGAGTGGTCGGTCAGCGGCTTTCGGTGGGGGGCATTATGGGTTGGGGCCCGCGGATTCCTGTCCGGCCCCCCCGGGATCGGGGGAGGGGAAATGGGGGAAACCAGATGGTTGGGGGAATGAAGAAAAGAAACCACCCGGGGAAATCACGTCGTCGAAAATTTGGGGCCCAAGGGTCCGTTTAGTGGGGGCCCGGGCGCAAGCGGGAGAAAGGGGAGCAAAGGGAGCAGCCGGCGGATCGGAGGGACGCCCTGGATTGTCCCCGTCAGGGCCCGGTTTTGGGACGGCTGGCGGGATCACACCCCCCATGCGGCCCGGGTGAGTATGTTTATGTCTTTTTTGTATCCCCCGGGGGGGTGGGGAAGGGTTGGTTTTAAAAAGCCAGGACCCATTAAGTGCCCCCCTTGCGGGTTTTGGCAGGTTTTTTGGGGGGGAGTATTAGGGATTTTTATGTCGCGGTTCCCCGGGGCCCCTGGGAGCGTGGGATCAGGGTCGCCAGTTTTGGTTTGGGGGTGCTTTAAAGGTCGGGGGGGGAATTCCCCCTCCAGTTAGGGAAAAGGGGGGGTCCCTCGTTTGGGGGGAAAAGGGGGTTTTAGGGGTGCGATTCAGAGGTTTTTGGAAAAGGTGGATAGTGTGCGACTGGAGGGTAGGGGGGGGGGTGGGGTTTAAGTATTTTTTTCGAGGGACCGCTGGGAGCACTTTTGAAGAAAGGGGTTTGGAGAAAAGATAGGGCAGGAGAGTCGTCGAGTTTTTTCTTTTCCCCCCCCTTTTTGGAAAAATTTAACGGGGAGAAAGGGAAAAGGGAGGGTAGGTAAGAAGGAGGAAAAAGGAAAAAAGGGGGTGGGGCCCTTTCAAAAGGGCCCCAAACGTTTCCAGAATTGGTTGAAAGGCATTTGCAACCCCGGGAGGGGTGTTTGGGGAAAAAAGGGCTCCCAGAATTTTTCTGGGTTTTTTCTTTTAAACAGGGAAAGGGGCAATTGGAGAAGCTTATAGGGTGTATGGGGGCCAGGCTTGGCTTCGATAAAATGAGCAGTTTTCGGCAGCGGAAGGCGGTTGTTTTCCCATACGATGGGCCCCATAAAGTTTTTAGGACTTTGGTCAGGGTTTGGCACCGGCGGGGTAGGGGCTTTTCCCTTTCCAAGGGGGGCCCGGAGGTTCCGGCAGTAGGGGGGAAACCCTTTTCCCAGTTTTGGGCTCGACCCCCAACAGGGGAGTAAGCCCCGGTGCCCTGCTGGAAATTTTTCCCAATGCCCGCCAGTGTAGTTTTTCCGGGGGGCAGTTGCCCGGCCTTAAGAACATCTTTTGGGGCCGGGCAGGCGACCTCGCACGGGAAACCAAGTGTTTTCCGGGGGGGGAAAAGGGAAAAGGAGCAGGCGCTGCGAGGGGGGAGACCCCGGGGTGGGGGTGGGCGGGGTGCCTTTTTCAAAATTTGGGGTATCCGGATCAGGGGGGCGGATTGTTGCTGCGTGAAGGTTTCAGGGTTTGGCTTTAAGTTTTCCCCCAACCGGCACAAAAAAGTGCCGTTCATGTTGAAGATTTAAAATCGGCTGGGCTACCCCGGAGGTAGTTTCGGAAAAGGGGGCGAAGGAGGTTCAGTTGGTGGGGTTGGCGGGCCCTTTTGCGGAGGTGCCTTTTTCGATTTTTTTGGTCCCCCCCATTGGGAGGGGTTTTTCCTAAAAAGGGGAAAACCAAAAAAATTTTCGTTTAAAATTTCACCACTTGTTTTCCCCAAAAAAGGTTTTTTTTCTTTTAAATAAAGGGGAAATTGACCCGGCATTGTCCCTGGGGCCCCGAATACACGTCTTTCGAGGCGGGGGTTTTCACGGGGTTTGGGGGTTTTTGGTAGGGGGCCCCTTTTTGGCTAAGCGGACATTGAGTGGTTTCAGGTTGTTCCCGGTTCATGCGGTTTAAGTGGGGGGAGGTTTTGGGGGTTTTTGGGAGGGAGAATTTTTGCGGAAAAGGGGTTTGCCGATGGGGGCCATCTCTTGTTCTTTTTTTGAGACGTTTAGCCCTTTTTGGAGTGGGGGGTGGGGACGTGTCGGGGGGTTTCACCCCTCATCCACTTTTTGGGGTTTGTTTTTTTGTGTTTTGGGCCCCCGGGGGAATTCCGGGGGTTTTGTGGGTCGCTGCGGGGCTAACTTTGCAATGGGGGGCCCGAGTAGTTTTGGGTCCCTTTTTGGCCCCCAAAAAATAAAAAGGAGGGCCCTCAAACCACCCCTAAATTTTTTGGGGGGGATCCAGATAGTTTTCCGAGGCCAAGGGAAGGGCGGGTTTGCCGGGGGGAAAAATTTTGGGGGTTGTTGAAAGGGGGGGGTTAAAAGGGGCTTTGGAAATTGAAAAAGTTAAAAGCTGAGGGAGTTGCAACCCTTTGTTAGGAAAATTGAATTTGCCTGTCGCATTAACCCCGTTTGGGCAGGGTTTTTTGTCGCAGGTTGGCGGCGGCCATTTTGGGGAGTGGTGGGCCGCATCATTTTACCCGGTTAATTTGGATTTAAAAGGAAGCCCCTTAGAGTTTTGGCGTTTTTTTTTGGGGCACTAAAAGGGGTGGGTCCATGATTTGGGAAAGGGAAGGCATTGAGTAACCACATTGATGTTTTTAAGGGGGCGGCGGGGGGGAGGGTAGGGGGGCGTTTTCCCCAGGGAAGTGGAGTCCCGGGGCGTTTGGCCACCCAGCGGGGTTTAGGTGGGGTTTTGGTGGGAATTTGGCGCTGCTGAGTTTCTTCCCATTGTATTTTGCGGTGGGGGTTTTGGGGGGGGGAAAGGGAATGGGGGGGGAAAAAAAAAGTCGGGTTTTCCATTGCAAAAACCCTTGGGGGGGGTTGCAGGCCTTTTAACACGCTGTCGGTTCCTCCCCCCCTTGTGGTCGATTTGCTTCGGAGGCTAGTTCTTCGCTCCCGGGGTGTGAACTTGTGGGTTGTGGGGTTCAAGGGCCGGGGGTTTCAGAACGACTTGGGACGCTCTAATCTCGTTCACAGTGGCAGCGTTTCCCGGTTCCCCCGGCCCCCGGAAGCAGCGGCCCTGGGCGTGGGAACCCCCCAAAAAAGCTGTGGATGTTGGGTTTCGGTAAAGCGGGGAAAAATTTTTTCAGGTGTCTGTAACAAGGGGGACGGGGTTTTTTATTCTGCCGCAGGGCTTTGTGGGACGTTGGTTTGGAGGGCTGTTTTGGGGCGGGGGGAGAGGGGGATTGCCCTCTTCTGCTTGATTTGGGCCATACGTTTAAAGAGGGGTGGCGGTGTCGAAAAGGGTTTTTCCCGGGTTGGGTTTTGGGAAATTCCCTTTTCTTTTTAAGGGACGGGGGATTGAGGGGTGTGACCCAAGTGTTTTGGGGGTCACGCCCGGCACTAAAGGGGTTAAGGAGGGGGCCGCCCCAGCGGGGTGGGGGGGCCCGGGGGTGGTTTTAGTTGCTGGAAAAGGTTGGGCTCGGTAAAGGGGGGTGTGTTATTATCGGTTTTTGGGGGGGAAAAACTGTTTTTGGGTACCCTTTTTCCCTTTGCGTTCCCTTTTGGGGGCATTTTTTGGTTTTTTTGGGGGAAATTTGTTTCCCTAGTAAAGGGGGGCTGGGGGGGTTTCGGGAATGAAGATGTGCAGCTTCTGGAAAGGGGGCGTGGAACCGTGGAAAGAAAATCTAAAACAGGGCCAAAAAGGGGGAGGGGTAGGGAAAGGGGCCATTTTTTGGGGACTGTCCAAAGGGGGGGGATGTGCCAGTGCGGTGTTTGGGTCAAAACCGGAGCAGGGGCGTTTGGGCGCGGCCCCTTTTTGGGGACATGAGGACGGGGGTTTCTGTCTCGGTTCAATTCCTCGGGGTTTTTCCCGGGGGTTGCTTGTCCCGGGGTTGGGTTTGGGGGCCCGTCCCCCCCCGTTCGCCCTCCCACTCTTTTTGTACGGGGCGGCCACGGAGGGCGGGTAGGGTTTTTGGGGGGATTCGCGACTTAAGGAGAAAAAGGCAGGGGGGAGTCGGTCGGTTCCGGCTTTACATTCGGCCCCACTTAGCTCAAAAGGGCCCCAGGGGTTTAAAAAGGGGGGGAGGGGTTTTGGGCGTCTACAGATTGGTCTTTAGGTGGTCCAATTTGGGGGGGGTTTGGGTTTTTTTTTTTTCTTTTTACTTCTGTTTGTGTTTCAGGGGATTCCCCTGGTTTGGTTTTTGGGTTTTTTGGGCACCCGTTTGTGCTTGGGGGGGGCAGCGACTGCGCCCGCGAGCAAACGGTTCCGTTGGGCCCTCCCGGGGAACGGCGCCCTCCGGGGGATTTGGGAGGCTGGGAAAAGGTTTGGGAACCCCGGTTTTGCCCGGGGGTTCCCGGGGGGATGCCCAGGGGGGGCCGCCCAAAAGGGGGTCGTGGGTATTCAAGTTTTGGGGGGGAAAGACTTGGGGACTCCCCCCCGGTTTAGAGAATTGATTAGAGGGTATTAGGTACGATTTTGTTCGGTTTTTTTGGGGGAAATACCCCCGGGGTTTTATAACGGTTTGGTTTGGACATGGGATGGGGGGGGTGTGGTCGAAGGGGGCGGGGAACCGGGGGGGGTTCGGGGGCAAAAATTTGGGGGGCCCTTTTAACCAGGGCGCGGGTTAAAAGTTTTTTTTTTTTTTAATTTTTTTTTTGTTTTTTTTTTTTTTCCTTGGGGTGGGTGTTTTGTTTTTTTTTTTTTCACGCCCAACGGGGGGCTTTGTGGTGCGGCACAGGGAAAATGGAGAAACCGGGAAAACGGTAAATTTTTTGGGGGGACGATGGGGTCCACCTTAATGCAGTAGGGTTGGATTTGTGGTTTTTTTAAGTATTGGGAAGGGGGTAGGGGGAGGGGCGTTGGGGCCCGGTGGGGGCGGCGCGATATAAGGGTTTATGAGTCCTTGCGTTGGGGGGGTTAGGGGTCCTTGGAGTTTTGTGAATATTGGTGGGGGGGGGGCAGGTTTCGGGTTGTCTCCTAATTGGAATTTGACCCGGTCTGGCCCAAAGGGTTTTGGGGCCCCCGCATGGCATGGTCCCTTTGGGGCAGGGGGAAAATGGTGAAAACCCCCTGAGGGGGGTGTGGTTTCCCCTTGGGGTTGGTGTGAAAGGCTGAGGGTAAGCTATGTTTTTTTGGGTTTTGGTCGCCAGGGGTTGGTTTGGGGGTTTTTGGGAATCCAAAGGGCCCCCCCCCCAAAAATTTTAAAGGTCGAAAATTTTGGGAAGGGGGGGGGCCCTTAAATCATTCGTGTTTTTTAATTTTTTGTTTATTTGGGAAAATTGGGTTTTGTTAATAAAAGGGTGCTGTGGCCAATAAAATCCAAGCTATGTCCCCAAGTCATTATTGGGGAGGGCATGGTGGGGGAATGGTCGGCAGGGATAGGTTTTTTTACAGGGCAAGAGGGGTCGGAAACCCGGGGGGCAGCCCCGGGGGAGGCCCCCCCATTACCTGGCGGGGCCCGGGTGGGCAGTTGTAAGGGGGAAGTTGGCGCGTGTGCGGGAAAGATTGGCCACAGCGGGAGCACGTGGTGTTTGGCGCGCTGAGTGCCCCCGGGTGACTGCGGGGGGGTGCGCGTCAAGGGGGGGCGGGGGATATAACCTCCGCCCCCGCCGCACGTGGAGCCCTTCCCGGGGCAGAGTTTAAAATCTAGGATTTTCTGTGTGGGGCGGCCTTAAAACTAGTTAGGCCCATGGGGTCAGTTGATGGGCTTTGGAGCAGCTTGGGGGAAACTGCTGGGACAAGGGGACTTTGGGGTTTCCCGCGCAGGTGCAGGGAGGTTTGGGGGTTTGGGGCGGGGCCTTAAAACCTCCTCCCCCACCGGGGGATGTTTTCAGGGGGGCTAGGCCCTCCCGAAAAGCCCCGCTAGCCACCAAAAATGTCCGAGCCCCCAAAAATTTCCCCCCCAGGGCCCCCGTGCGCCGTCCCGGCCCCTCAAGGGACCCTTCGGGGGCCCAGAGGGGCGGGCTTGGGCTAGGGCACCCCCGTTCGGTTGGAAAGGAAAACAGAGAAACCCGGGGGGGTCCAGTGGAGCACGGCCAAACGGGTGCCCACGGTTCTGTGGGGGCCCGGTTTTCTGGGGTCCTGGACTGGAGACGTGGTGGGGGCGAGGGGGGCCCCCCCCCCCCTTTTTGGGGGAAACTCCCGGCCCCCCCCCTCGCCCAAATCGCAGGGTGGATGGTCCCGGGCCCCGCCCCTTTTGGTTTGGAGGGGTCGTTATGGGTTGCGGCGCGGATGTCGGCCGGGCCCCGGGATCGGGGAGTGGAGGACCACCAGATGGCTTGGGGGATGAAAGAGACATCGGGATCAAAGTCGTCGCAATACGGTCACCCTCCCTCCCTTTGTTTTGTGGGGCGAGAATGAGGTTGTGGGAAGGGTTGGGGGTTTCTGGGTTCGGAGTATCAGTTAGGGGTGCTGGTGTCGCAGTGGCTGGCGGGTTTTGGGGTCCTTTCGGGTTTTTGGTAACCCCAAAGCCTCACCCCCGTGTTTTAACGGTCGAATGGGGATAGGGGGGGGGGTATACCATTTGTTATAAGTTTGTTTTTGGGAAAATTTTTAGTTAATAAAATGGCTGCTTGGCCCAAACATCCAAAATAGTCTCAGGTCATTTTTGGGGGGAAAATGTGGGTGAGATGGCCGGCAGGGGTAGGTGTGAAGGGTCAGAAGTAACGTCTATGACATTTTTTTCTAAATCTATTGAAAAATCAAAAGGAGCTGAAACACATCGGGGGGCACATTCACATCTCAGACAGCTGGAGCAATTTGCTCACGAAGAATGGGTCAAAATACCTGTGGACAGGTGCAGAAATCCTGTTGATAGTCACAGATATAATTTCTTTGAAGTTAGTGTCTCAAAAGGTTGTGCAACAAAATATTAAGTTGAGGGTACCATTATTTTTGTCCAGGCCATTAGTTTGTTTTTAAAAATGTTTGGGTGAATCACAATTCAAAATCAATGTTGTATTTTCATTACTTGATTTGCACTAAATTTAAATGTATTACTTTTGTTAGTTTCGTGCAATTTCACAATTTTGTCTATGTGTGCATATGTCTGGAGATTGTTAGATTAATCCTAATGTACTGAGTGCCGTAAACACACTCTCAAGCATAAAGGGGCATCCTGTATGGTTTGGGATGCAATATTCTCTCACTCTTTGGTTACCAATAGTCATCCTTGAAGGTAAAGTAATAGCCCAGAAGTATATGTATGTTCTAACTGGACAACTCCATCCCATGGTCCAGACTGTTTCTAGATGGTGATGATGTCTTTCATTATAACATTGTTCTCTTGTACACTGCTCTGTACTTTGGATGTTGATTTGAGGAGCATGAAAATGAAATTATGCCTGTATCCTGGCTGGCCCAGTTACCAGATGTTGCAAGAGACACCATCCTAACAAAATGACGAACCTTCGAGTACTGACAGTCTCCTAATGACATAATATCGTTATTGATTGGGCTATTATAGACACTTTGGTACCAAATATGTTAATTGTTTTGTTTGTTATATATATATATATATATATATATTTTTTTTTTCTACTTAAAGGGAAAGGGGGTTGAACTTTTATTTCTTTATTTTTTTTACTCTTTTTATTTTTTTTTCAGTAACTTTTAGTCCCCCTTGGGGACTTGAACATGCAATCGTTTGAATGCTTATACTACATATAGACATTTCATTCATCTCCTATTACACTTTGTCTATTGCAGGGTGTAATAAGAGTATAAACATAGGCCTCTGGCTGCTATGGCAACTGGACGGCACCCCATAATTGCAACAGACTGTGGCCCCACTCTCTAATTATTTAGTTTGAGGTTTGATACTGCTCCATAATCCATTAGCGTTGCCAGAATATAGCAGTCCTGTTGCACTAAGGGGTTAACCCTGAAATGGGGAGGGGGGTTCAGAATGTGGGTCCAGACAAATTTTCAAATTTCAACGATCCCCTAGTTAGGAATGGAAGCTTTTATGGGGCGTGATGTCAGCAAATATGTCGAGCCCCCTAGATGCCTTCGTTTATAACTAGGAGACTGTCAGAACTCAGAGCGTCGTAAATTGAGGACTACTTGTATGTGGTGAAATGTAAAATAAAAATAATACACAAATTGGCCATATTCTGAATTACATAAAAAAATAGGCAGATCTTGGCCAAAGAAACATATATTATTATGTAAATGACGTAGGACTCCTTTAAAGACTGATGGGAAATGCTGCTTATAAGCCTGCTTTCCTTACAAAAAACAATTCCTGACATAAGCATAGAAATAACATAAAGTAATACCAAGTTTTAATCCTCAAAAGTTAAGTCAGTTGTTTCTACCTTTTGCAATAAAGCAAGTTTTATTCTTCACGTCTTTTATTGTGTACCGAGAATTGCATAGTATTCATTTAAATGTATTCAATTCCAACTAAAAATATCCAGGCTTGCCATGTGCTTGGAGAAGTCTTATAATTATAAAGTAAGTTGGATACAGTTCTGCAAAGTAATTCAGACGTTAATTATAGAGAAGGAGTCTCTACAGAGCTGATAACCTGATACAGCAAATATCCTGCTGGCTGGGAGTAAGATAATAAGATTTCTTAATAATAAAACTGCTTGTCTTAAATGAGAAAATAGCAACCAAATGTCTTGTACTTGACCCATCCAGCAGCTTTATATAATCCTCTCCCAGCTGGAAGAACAGTACATTGAAGGACTAGGCGATCGCTGCCATTCCAGGCAAAGGAACTTTGCCAACATCTTTTTCTTGTATAACTATCTCCCTTTATAATGGTTTCCAATTGTGGTGTTTTAGACATATGCAAATGTTTCGGCACTCCTTTGGCAAATTATAGGTTCTCTTAATTTTCTGAGGAGAAAGAAGTCAAAGGGTTCCCCTTGCTCAGGCATAGCTTGATCCACTTGATTAGTCAAAAATGGTCCCAGGGGGCAGTAAGTCTGCTCTAAATACAACCACTTGTAGAAGGGATTATGTTCATCCTTTTTTTTGCAGGAAGGTGACTTCTATGAGCTGGTGCCAGTATTGTGGGTAGGCTGATGGCAGGAGGTGATGGCACAACAAGCAACATGCATAGATACAATCCTTTATATGCAGAACTCATGATGGCTTCACTCACTAGGGCATTTTAAAGGGTTTTTCTCACCACATTGATTAGATTTAAACATGAAGGTAAAGCTAAATAAAGACTATTACCAAATACATTGCAGTTCTGATTTTGCTTCATTTTACAGTTAAAGCAGTTTTTATCTCCTGCTTGTTTATGGAAGGATTCCTTAGTTGCCGACCACCTCACTCTAGTCTAACAGTGCTGTGTCTTAATAACAGCACAGGAGCTTGTTTGACTTTTTTTACTGACAAGCTTTAACCCATGGGCGGGAGTCACTACAGGTCTGTAAAACTGATGGAAAACCTGTGCCTTGGGGATGAGCCCTCAGGCGCGGGCAGTGCTGTGACTGTTATTTATGGCTGCTGTGGATGTATTCCTCCCCTTTTGTCCAGACTTCTTGTAGAGTCTGTGTACATTCGTATATACTACTGTATGGCGGTAATATTGGTCTTTGTATACTGATCAGTAATAGCATAGAGGTATTAGTCACTATTTGGTGGTAATTTGTGGTCGTGTTCTGGCGGTATAATCAGGTCCTTATGTAGTAGCATTATTAGTAATGTTGGACTGGGTATAGTGGGATTTGTTTGATAGCAGTAGGATAGTGATATTTATGGTGCTGTTTTTGCTTGTTGGATTATCTAGTAACTATTATCTAGCATGACTATTATTAAGAGGTCCTGGTAAATTTTCGTGGTCGGGCAGGCAGGAGGGGGGCCTCATCCAAAAGTTTGCTATGGGGCCCAGGCTTCCCTAGTTACGACCCTGCTTTAACCCTTTGAACCCCTATAGCTTTGTGCCCTGCTTTTAAGACTTCTCCATCACCAATGTCATGCTAACAGTCTCGGCTAGGAATACCAGTGCTGAACTGTCAATCACTGTTGTAGAACCACCCACAGCCTTGACAAGAAGTGGGAGCCTGAAGCTGGCTGTGAAGAGTAGGCTCTGTAAAACAACATGATGAGAGAGCTCCTTTAAGCTTGTTGGTTCCACATAACATATATAAAGATGCTTGGTGGTTCTTATAGAGAGGCATACACTTGACCATCTACTGCATACACTTAAATAATGGTTGCAGTTGGGAGGTCTGTTGCAGAAATCACTGTCTCAGACTCTTCTCGTCCCTTTAGCAGGGATTCAGTAGAACATAGTCATGGCATTAGGCCTCAACACCAAGTGCACGTTAACACAAGGGCCCTAATTTTAGTGCTACTCACTCAGAGACTCAGTAGATGCTAATGACACAGATGTTACGCTACTGCTTCGGGAGTCTTCTGCTCTGCTCTCAGCTGTCCCATGGCTTGCTCTCAGTCACTGACTGTCGGTAGGCACTGTACACTATTGCCGCTGATCAGAATTGCATGTAACAATAGCCCACAGGTCAGAGCTAATCTTTTCAGCTACAGCTTTAATTATTAGACCTTTGTCTTCTCTGTACCAGCTTGGTTGTCCATCCTTCCACATCACTGCACTACATGTTACAGTGGCAGGAACCACTAAATTTATGTGCAGCCTTAGACTGGTCCACAAATAATTCCCATTATCGGTCACCAATTATCTCTGCCCACGGGACTTCCCGTACTAGTCCCCACCTGACTACCTGTAGCAGCCATAGAACACAAGGGCACAATTTCCCACCTCCCTGTTGCCAAACATATACAACCGCAATAACATTCTGAATGATTAAAAAGAACCTTCTTGCTTATACATTGAAGTTGTTTGATTAGCAGAGAGAAGCTCCAGCTATTTGTAGAGTCTGTGAGCACTCTACTAGTGGTCCTAAATATATATATCAATGTCATATTTAAACGTTTTCTGGGGTACTGGTGCTTCCAGCAGTAGTGTCACATGTAGCCCTGCAGCCAATCAGGAGGTACCAGGAAACCCTAGGTAGAGGTAGGAGCTATAGGCATATAACGGTGTGCTAGCTTAGGAGTTAGTTGTTGTTAGTAGTTCCTAGTAGGATAGTGTTCTAGTTAAAGTTACTTGAGCTAAAGGGGGTCGTCTGTCCATCAGCCGGCAGTGGAGCAGAGGCAGGCAAGGCATTTGACAGTAGGCTTAAGCAAGGTGTGGGAATTACTCAAAGAATGGGAAAAGAAACAAAAAAAATTAAAGGGAGATAGAGGGACCGATTTAGTGAATAAGAAAGAATAGAGTGGAGAATATCCATACCAAGGGAAGATATGGTTTAAAAGCTAGCCACCAGTTCCAGGGTGATAGTTGTCATGGGAGCCCTTAGTTTAACGTTGAAAATAGACCATAGCCAAATTTACTACTTCTAGGTCTAGATTCTCTAGAAGATCAACCAGCAAAGTGTAGGCAAGGCAAGTAGAGGCTATTCCTGCTTAGCTGTAACAGATTGCTGTAAGTAGCATAATGTTGTACCGTGTTAGCCATAGAAAGTAGTAGAAGAGTGAAGAAATCAGGAGATACCTTTTAGAGGTAACTGAGTATACTTGATGGTGAGCTTTCGAGAAAACTAACCCCCTTCTTCAGACATATTTTTATAAAAGAACCCTAAAATTTTTACGTTCTTCTTAACATCATGCTGAAAAAAGGGTAGTAGTATTCGAAAGCTCACCACAATATACTCAGTTACCCTAAAAGGTATCTCCTGATTTCTTTACTCTTCTACAGATTGCTGTAGATTGGCGTAGAAGTGTGATGAGAGAATGTACCCCCTTGAATATAAAAAAAAAGGTGGGAGCTGTTTGTTCACCTCTTCCTAATGAGAATACATACATGCTTAGACAATTCAAGCGCGCATGTATATGGGGGGAGGGAGTGGGAGGTATAACCTGCTTATTTTACCAAACAGATTTGAGGGGTATGTCCGGGGCCCGGGGAAGAGGGGGTAGGGAAGGTAGGCATGCCTAGGGTGGCACTCATCCAAACAAAAAAGGGGGGCGCAAGGGGAATTGGAGTGGGCTAAATTTTAAATTTAAAGGGCCCCTTTTTGCTTTATTTCCCCTAGGGCACCAGAATACCTTGTCCCAGTCATGTGTATGCCCCCTCTTTGCAAATGAGCTAATCTGATAACAGATACCCATCAAGAACAAAGCCCCTGTTTGGAAATTAATTCTTTGTATTATTATCTTGGCCTCTATGAATACAATAATTTAACATAAATATTTTGGCAGCTACTATTAAAAAACACCAAAATATTGAGATGAGGACAATATTGCATTGACCCATTGAATTTCTATTGAATCCATTATTAATACTCATGCAGTCTTTTTGTATGTCTGATCTTTTCAGCCTGTGCTTCAGTACAATTATTTTCAAGCCAATATTTTGAAGCATTTATTATAGAAAGAAAAGCAGAATGGTAATAACAAGCCTAAGATGTCTATTAGAAGAAGTATTCTAAGAAATGACAATGAACATAACAAGGCGAGCTGTTTATCTCAGGGAGGGGGAATCAATTTCTAAAAGAATAAAAATGTTACAAAGAAGGCTCTACAATGTGTGCAAAGGAATAAAAGGTAAAGCACGCTGGTCCAAAGAAAGGGAAACTGCTGCCGCAGAAGTCTATAACCTCAGCTGTCAATTTCCCAATAAATAAGAGGGGTTTTACAACATAAAGGTTATTTTTTAAAAAACTATATTTAAATTAAAGGGGAACTACTAAAAAAGGGCCCCCCAGGGGCCGAGAAACATACCATCAAAACACATTGTTATGGCCACTTCCTTCTTTCAGGTTTTTGTGTAGTCATGAAAAACATTGGGTTTAGCTGGCTGGGAAGGTTTGTGAAAGGCTGTCTGCACACGTATTCTTCATTGCTGTCTTGGGTAAAAGGGGCGATTTATCAGAGTTGAAAGGGATGATTATTGGTTTTCGGACCAAGGGTGGCAGTGTTTCTGAAACTGGGCAGTTTGTCAACTGGTCACCTGCTGCTGTTGTAAAAGTGTATAGTGAGTGGACAAATGGTTCCATTAAGAATAAGCAATGTTGAATCTGCAGAACACCTGTCCAGAAGGCTAAAGACATGTTCTAAACAACAGCTTGCGAACCCCACGTTATGGGGCCCCCCAAAAGGCAGATGGGCCTGTAATGAAGTTGCATTGGTAGAAAACATTTACGTTTTCATGGCAGTATCGGAATTGGGCATGGGTCCCTTTTTTAAGATCCATTTTCTGCCCATAACAGATGGGTATGCCGTGTAATTGAGAAAAATCATTGAAAAACACCCCAACCATTGCTGGGAAAAACACAGTTGGTGGGACAGCAGTATAATATGAGAAAGTTTTGTGGCTTTTGGGGTCCAAATCATCCATTTGGAAGGCACTTTAACTGATTTGTGTATAATTACCTTGCAGATCACATACATCTATACATGGGGATTGTCCAGCAAGACAATGTGACATTTCATAAGACTAGAAATGTCTGACATTGGTTGGAAGAGCATGACCAAGACTTCCAAGTATTACCCAGGCCTCTAATTCCCCAGACTTGAACCCAATCGAACATCTGTGGGACCACCTCGATCGCTGTGTTTGCTCTATGAATCCTCCCCCACGCACCCACCAGCAGCTATGGGGGGCTGCAGCTGGCTCCCCAAAACCTGTGACAACCTTATTGAGTCACTTCCAGCCCGACTAGCTGCTGTCCATGCTGCACACGGCATTTACTCTTTATAAACTGCGGGCATAATTAAAGTAGTTGACTGTGTACTACCTTTAAGGGTTTTTAAAATGAGGTAAAAAACCCCCGTGAGCCGGCATGCATTGGGGAAAGAGGGGGCGGGATTGTGGCCATCCACCCCATTTATTCTAAGTAAACTTCCGAAATAGTATTGCTCAGCTATGTTAGGAAGCTCCTATAGAAGTAAATGGAGAGGACGGCCACAAATACTGCCCTCCTCATTCACTTGCATGGCCGGCTCGCAGCTAGCTGTGAGCGGCCAGCGCAGGTTTTTTTTACCTCATGGTAAAACTCCTTTAATGCTTTGCTAGTTTACTAGTCCATGGCAATAGAGACAGATTCCTCCATCTGTGTGTCTATGGCAACACTTACTGCTTACTTCCAAGGAGCAGGGAGATGCAGTGGAAAATACCTTACTTTTGCAATGTGTTGCCAGAACCAAGTTTTATTTGAGTTCAGTGAACAGTGGCCGGGGCTTCGGGGTTGAAGTAGGTTCTGATGGGGACACAGTTTGACAGGAGTATTCTGTGGTGGTCAGAGGGGAGAACCAATTATGCAGGGACATGTGCGTGACACATGACCCTGTGCAGCGCCTATCCCTGCCGGACCATCTCACCCACCATGTCTCCCCAATATTGACTCTGAGACATAGATTGGATGTATTGGCCACAGCAGCCATTTTATTAACATAACATTAATACACCAAACATTAGAAAACGAATGAGTATAGCCCCTCTATACCCATTCGACCACTCATAACCACGTTTTTCTAAACAGACCTTCCTAGTTAACACTTGGGGCTGAGGTCCTTGGAGTTACCACAACCCCCCGACCAAGCCTGGCGACCATTCTCCAAACAGTAGCTTACCCTCAGCCATCACACCAAGCCCAAGGCACCAAAACCACCTCAGGTGGCTCACCACTGTTCCCCTGCTCCCAAGGACCATGCCCTGCGGAGCCCGAAACCTTTGCCAGACCGGTCAATTCCAATTAGGAGCCAAGCAGAAACCTGACTCCCCCACCAATATTCACTGACTCCAAGGACCCCCATCCCGCCAGCCACTGCGACACCAGTAAACCTAACATAACTACACACTAGCCAGCACCTCAAACCTTCCCAAAACCAGCACCTCTTGCCACGACAAAAAAGAGGGAGGGAGGGTGGGACTCACGCAGATTGTCTCTCTGCGCCGGATTGTTCCCGCGCGGCGCGGGGCGGTGGTTATATATCCCCCCTCCCCCACCGCGCGTCACCCGGCGCACGTCACGCACCGCACGCTGCGCGCCGCGCACCACGCGCCGCTCGCCACCTTTCCCTTACTTCTGCCAGGAGCCGGCGCGCCGGGTCATGTGTGGCCTACCTCCAGGGCTGCGCCCCACGTCCGGCCCCGCTCTAGACTGCAGACAGGAGACAGGAGATTTTATCATCATTCACTTTATTAAACTGAAGTTTCAGTTTGCACAGGAAGACCCAGACTGGTAGCACGCTATCAGGCTTTCAAACATGTCCACCATATTGTCTACCTGCGGCAGGTAAAAAATATGGGGGACATGTATGAAAACTGTCTATGTCTAAGACTTTCCTTATTGCCCATAGCAACCAGACTGCCCCTTTCATTTCATATAGTGTTCTGAAAAAATGAAAGGGGCGGTCTGATTGGTTGCTATTGGCAACAAAGAAAGTCTTAGGCTATGTTCACACGCCGTAATTGCGGCGCGTACATTACGGCCGCAATTACGCCAGGTACTTTGGGAGTCGCGCTCCCACGGCGGGGGGGTTGCCCGTCGGCCCCATTGACATGCATTACTCGCGGCAGGTATTCGCCACAAGTAATTGACATGTCACTTATCTCCCCGCGCGTACAATACAATCATATTGTACGAGCGGGGAGAGGAGGCGTAATCCATAGTTCTCTATGAGAACTATGGATTACCGTAATTTTGGCGAGCATCTCGCTCGCATTAGAGCGCAAATACATAACCTTAGACCAAGACAGTTTTCATACATGTCCCCTTATCAGTTTGAGCTGCACCCAGTGACAGCCTACCTTCTGTATGTTCCTGTTGATAAACGGCCACACTATGCTGCAGTCGACTGGTGTGATGGGCTCTGAATATTCATGCCCACCTCGCAGTAATGTCCACCTTAACCATCTATCGCTTGTACAGTTATAATAAATTATGAAGTGGTAACACAAAAAATATACAACACAACTATGACTAACTAAAGCATAATGACCCATGGTTAAAAGATTAAACAAATAATTATATAATATATGCACTGAATTTCAAGGTGACATGTCCCATTAGGGCTGCGCCATTTTTTTGTTGTATTTTGCGGCAGAAAAAAACTGTTGCCGCCCTATTCCTTATATAAATTAACTGTTGTACACCAAAACTAGGCGCATTATACGCCGGGCACGACATATTTGAATGCGCCTAAAGTAAGTGCATTAAATAAGCTAGCAATGATACGCTATGCACCTATATTATGCAATGCGCCTAGATACCAGACCCCAGATTTTTGACAGGTTCATTCAGGCGCATTATACACTGATTCAATGCATCTTAAAACTAGCATGGCGGGGCATCTTTTCGGACATGTTGCACTTAGTCTTCTAAAATAATGGGGGCTTTGTCTCTATAGCATACGACTAGTTAACATTTGTAAACTGCGCTCTGCTATGCTGTGACCTCTATTAATACTAAGCAGCATCTGTTTGTATCATGTCCCGGTTGCTGTGCAACAAATCCATCTTGGATTTTCCCATGAGCTCTGGTCAGTCTAGAATTTTGATGTTGCACTGTATAAGATTTATGTTAAAGGGGACCTGTCAGGTGGTTAATGCTGCCCTACCTAAGTGTAGGATGTGACCAAGGGAGAGTAACTAAGGAGCAGTGATATATAGGGTTATATGATAGAAGAGAAGCTGAGCTCTATGATATATAGGGTTATATGATAGAGGAGAAGAGCTGAGCTCTGTGTTATATAGGGTTATATGATAGAGGAGAAGAGCTGAGCTCTGTGATATATAGGGTTATATGATAGAAGAGAGAAGCTAAGCTCTGTGATATATAGGGTTATATGATAGAAGAGAGAAGCTAAGCTCTGTGATATATAGGGTTATATGATAGAAGAGAGAAGCTGAGCTCTGTGATATATAGGGTAATATGATAGAAGAGAAGAGCTGAGCTCTGTGATATATAGGGTAATATGATAGAGGAGAAGAGCTGAGCTCTGTGTTATATAGGGTTATATGATAGAGGAGAAGAGCTGAGCTCTGTGATGTATGGGGGTGGGAACATCATACTTTGGGGGTGCTTTTCTGCAAAGGAAACAGGATGACTGCACCGTATTGAAGGGAAGATGGATGGGGCCATGTATCGCGAAATTTTGGCCAATAGCCTTCTTCTCTCAGTGTGAGCATTAAAGATGGGTCATGGCTGGGACTTCCAGCAGGGCAATGACCCGAAACACACAGCCAGGATAAGTGAGGAGTGGCTCTGTAAGAAGCATTTCAGGGTCCTGGAGTGGCCTAGCCAGTCTGCAGACCTGAACCAAATTGAAAATCTTTGGAGGCAGCTGAAACTCAATGTAGCCCAGTGGCAGCTCTGAAACCTGAAAGATCTGGAGAAGATCTGTATGGAGGAGTGGGCTGCTGCAGTGTGTGCAAACTTGGTCAAGAACTACAGGGAAAGTCTGACCTCTGTAATTGCAAACAGAGGTTTCTGTACCAATTATTCATTTCTGTTCATCTATTGTATCAAATACTTATTTCATGCAATAAAATGCAAATTAATTATTTAAAAATCATACAATGTGATTTTATGGATTTTTTTTTATATTCTGTCTTTCACACACCTCTCCATTCTTTGTAGGTGGGAAAACTTACATAATTGCCTGTGTATCAAATACTTATTTTTCCCACTGTTTCACAGAGCTCATCTTCTCTCCTCTATCTTATGATCCTATATATCACAGAACTTAGCTTCTCTCTTCTATCATATAACCCTATATATCACAGAGCCCAGCTTCTCTCCCTCTATCATATAACCATATATATCACAGAGCTCAGCTTCTCTCCTCTATCATATAACCCTATATATCACATATCTCAGCTTCTCTACCTCTATCATATAACCCTATATAATCACAGAGCTCAGCTTCTCTCCTCTATCATAGAACCCTATATATCACAGAGCTCAGCTTCTCTTCTCTATCATATAACCCTATATATCACAGAGCTCAGCTTCTCTTCTCTATTATATAACCATTTATATTACAGAGCTCTGCTACTGTTCTCTTATAACCCTATATGTCACAGAGCTCAGCTTCTCTCCTCTATCATATAACCCTATATATCACAGAGCTCAGCTTCTCTTCTCTATCATATAACCCTATATATCACAGAGCTCAGCTTCTCTTCTCTATCATATAACCCTATATATCATACAGCTTAGCTTTTCTCCCTCTGTCACATCCTGCTTTTAGATAGGGCAGAACAAACCACGAAAATCAAGCTGCATGTTTATTTCTTGCTGCACCATCTCCCCCCCAAGCAGGGTGGTCACCACCTATCCCCTGTCATATGAACTGAAGCTCATAGGGTCATACACCTGGGGTTAACAGGAACACATCCATTTAAACCAATGATTGATAGGGAGGAGAAGCAAGATGGGTTGATATGGTCTGAGATGGTGTTTTTTAACTGAATACTATCAAACTGGAAATCTTCTGTGACTTTATGTAATATAAAAAATAATATATTATAATATATATATATAAAATATTATTTTATATAAAAATATAATATAAAATATATATAAAGGGTTAAACACTTCCCTTTTCCCCTTGAAGATGATTAGCTGATTAGGACTAAAAAATCAAGAGAGTTTTGAGTATTGTGATGAAAGATGATACTCTTTTTAGTAAAACCAAACCAGGTACAAAACTTGAGGGCAAGAAAGGAAAGGAAAATTATCTTTTACTTTTTTTTCCTCGCTGGTATTACTTTTGAACTGTATGTAAAAGAAAAAAAAGGTTAATGACAATAATCACACCTCTTTTACTTGGAGAGCAGTAATAGCCTACACATGGAGCATATCACAGCAGAAACAGCTGATGGTGTCCAGAAAGGCCAACATGAATTCTTGAAATAAGAAATCTAAATTTATAGAGATCAAGCTTATCTGAAATAAAAAAATCGAAACGCTCAGAATGGACATTATACTATAACATTCTGGTTGCTTGCAGCCACCACTAGAGGGAGCCTAGGAACTTTCTGCATTCTGTTTATACAGTGGAATAAATAATTAAAAAGTTGGTAGTATACATAATGGTTTGCAATATAATATAGCAGCAGTTGTCAATGGCCAGAATGTTAGTTTTTGTGGATGGGATCTGGAGATCTGTGTCAGAATAAAAAAGTAGATAGGTCTAGACAGGACTTTTTTACATCTTCTAGTAATAAAACGTGGAGAGTCAGATGTAAACCTGGTAGGGAAGGGGGTGTCAATGCTTGCAGTGTATACCACAGTCGGGTTAAAAATTGCTGCCAGTTTTTAAATTGCTTTTTTTCACGCTCCCAATTTCCGAGCTTTCTCCAATGTCCACTGTTGATTGATTCTGGTCTTTATTTTAAACATGCAGTTTCTTGACTTACATTTCTTACCTTTTATGCTTTGTTCCTTCTTTCCTCTTGACTTGTGTTAGCTGGCTTTTCTCCTTATTTGCCTTACTATTTATGTAACCTGTTATCTTATTCAAGGATTAAATGCATTTCCATATACCTAAAGTACCTGTTAAAGGGGTGTTATCGTTTGAACTGTTCGAGCTCTTTAGCTGATTCTTTGATATTGAATTTGAAATCCAGGGGAGAGTCTCTTCTCCCAGCAGGCTGTCTCTCCTCTCAGCAGTTGCGTCTCTCCTCTCAGCAGTTGCGTCTCTCCTCTCAGCGGGCGTGTCTCTCCTCTCAGCAGGCGTGTCTCTCCTGCCAGGGGGGTCTCTCCTCTCAGCAGGCATTGTCTTCCTCCGCAGGCTGTTTCCCCCTTCACGGCTTTGTCCTTTCCTCCAGCAGGCGTGTCTCCCCCTCCAGGGTTTCTCTCCTCCACGGGCTTTCTCTCCTCCCGGGGGCTTTGTCTCTCCTCTCAGCGGGCATTGTTTTTTCCTCTCGCGGCGTGCTCCCCTCTCAGCAGGGTTGCTTTCCTCTCAGCAGGGTGTCCTCCTCCAGCAGGCGTGTCCCCCTTCACAGGCATTGTCTCTCCCTCACGGGGGCGCTCTCTCCTCTCACAGTTGCGTCTCTCCCCTCAATTTGCTTCCTTCTCCTCTCAGCAGTTCTCCTCCTCTCACGGCGTGTCCCTCCTCCACGGGGTGTTCTCTCCGCCGGGGGGGCGGTCCTCCCTCTAGGCTTTCCCCCTCTCCTCTAGGGGCGTGTCTCTCCTCTCAGGGCGGTCCTCTCCCTGCCCCGGGGGGGCGTGTCTCTCCTCTCATAGGCGTTTCTCCCCTCTCAGCGGGCGTGCCCTCCCTCTCAGAAGGCGTGCCCCTCTCCTCTCGGAGGCGTTCTCCCTTAGCGGCGGTCTCCCCTTTTCCAGGGGCGTGTCTCCCCCCAAGCGTGTCTCCCTCTCAGCGGGCGTTGTCTCTCCTCTACAGGGCGTGTCTCTCCCCTCTCACAGGCGACCCCTTTTTTCCCCTCTCACAGGCTGTCCTCTCCCTCACGGGCGTGTCTCTCCCTTTTCTCCTCAGGCGTTTTTCCTCTCTCCAAGGGGGCCTTGCTCTCCCTCAGCGGGGGGCCCGGGGGTCCTCCTTCAACGGGCGTATTTTTTCCCCCCTGCCAGGGGGCGGTCTCTCCTCTCGGGTAGGCGGGGGGGGCCTCTCCTCTCAGAAAGGGTTTGGGCCCCCCTTTCTCGCAGACTTGTCTCCCTCTCAGCAGGCAAATGTCTCCCTCTCACAGGTTTTGTCTTCCTTCAGCAGGCGTTGTCTCCCCTTCAGCAGCATGCTCTCCTTCAGCGGGCGTTGTTCTCCTCCAGCAGGGTGTCCTCTCCCTCACAGGCGGGGGCCCCCTTTCCTCTCAGCAGGCTTCTCTCCTCTCAGCGGGCTTGTCTCTCCCTCACAGGCTGCCTCTCCTCCACAGGCGTTGTCTCCCCCTCCCCGGGGCTTGTCTCTCCCTCAGCAGGCTGCCCTCCCTCTCAGCAGGCACGCTCCCTCTCGCAGGCGAGTCTCTCCTCTCACAGGCAGTCTCCCCCCTTCAGCAGGCGTGTCTCTCCTCTCACGGGCGTGTCTCTCCTCTCACAGCGTGTCTGCCTCATGAACTGTGACATCATAAATGGTGAAAAGGACCGAAAAAAGGGGATTCTGAAGAACAGATCTGACCCCTCTGAGTTTTTTTTGTTGCAACTGCCCCCCAGGCCCCAACAAGCTTTTTGCGGGGGCTAAACCAGTTATACACCACCCTGAACTGATGTGAGATAGCACACTGCCCTCCCCTCCCCCCTTTTTGTTACCAACGGGAACTATGACTGGGGTATAGGCGGAATACACACTGCCCCCCCCCCCCTCCTCCCCTTCTGTCCCAGACGGGAGACTGTTGATGGGGTAAAGGGGGAAATACACCTCCCCCCCCTCCCCTTCTTTTTACCAGACGGGAGAGTGACTGTGGTATTGGAGAAACAAAAGCCCCCCCCCCTCCTCCCCTTTGTTACCAGACAGGAGATTATGACTGTGGTAATGGGAAACACACTGCCCCCCCCCCCCCCCCCTTCTGTTACCAGACAGGACTGATGACTGTGGTATAGGGAGGAATCACACTGCCCCCCCCCCTCCTTCTGTTACCAAAGGGAGATTATGACGGGGTAAAGGAGGAAATCACACTGCCCCCCCCCCCCCCCCTTCTGTTACCAACGGGAGACTGTATGACTGTGGTATAGGAGGAAATACACACGCCCCCCCCTCCCCTTCTTGTTACCAATGGAGACGGACTGTGGATATGGGGGAAACCATGCCCCCCCCCCCCTCCCCTTCGGTTATCAGGCAGAAGCTTGGTATATGGAGGGAAAAAGGATGTAGCACTGTTTTAAGGGGGGACCCTGACTTAAAGGGTTTTTGCCACAAAGAAAAATTTGACTGGGAAGTTGAAAATGAAATAACAAACATTTTAAAACCATTCACATTATAACAAATTCTACCCCATTTTTGTTTTAGCTCTCCTTATGATCCATTGTTTATAGTATCTCCGGGGGATACGACCGGGGTTTTTAAAGCTCCTCACTCCTGGTCGCACATGCTCAGCATCACCTCTCCCCTCAGGCAGCTTCTGAGTGTTCAAACCCCAGGTGCTGTCATTCTACTCTCTTTCCTTAGTAAAGCAAACATGCAAATAAATAAAAAAGAAACCCCCAATGAGGGCGTGCATTTATAAAGAAAAAAAAAAAACCCGGTTTTGGTCCCGCAGGGATTTGAACTGAGGACCCTTTGGGCCGGAGGCAAAAACATTAACCTTAGCTACTCACAAGCATTACATAAACAGACCTTTCTTTGACAGAGAGAGGAAAGGCCTGGTGTGTCACCTGTGGGTCAAATGATATCAATTCAAACAAATCACACCCCCCACCTTCTGAGCACACAGACTGAAAGCTGGATGCGGAGGTATGAAAAAATCAAGGCAAAAACCCCCTTTTAAAAATTTAGTAATTAGCCAGATCATTCACCTAGAGCTGGGGAGGAGTATAGAGCAGCAGCCCTTGGTTTCCATTCGTTTTAAACAGCTCAGAGGGGTAAAACACAGAGGTCCCGGGAGCCAATCATAGTTCGGGGGGTGTCTGGGGCGTTTCCTTTTTTGGGGGGTATCCCAACAGGGTGAATGAAATGTCGCCGCCAATCACAAAAGTGCGGGGGGTGTCTAGGGAGGGATCTACCAGGGGGGGTTCCCGCCAGCATAGCAAAATAAACACAATGCATAGAAAAGTATACTGCAAAAACCCAAAGGACTGAGGTATTGCAACCCAAAAGTGCTTATTTTTAATGTCCCCATAATCTGAGACATGATCTTTGTAGCGAGAAAACCCCTTTAATGTCAGATCACCCTTTTTGTTTAGTTCCAATGAAAAAGCATAAAACTTGAAGTTTCTATTTTTCCATTAGAAGCAGGAACTATGTATTACCAAAAATTTAAACAAAAGCCTCAAACATCCAACACAAGGCTGCGTCAGCGCCATTTTAACATTTTGTTCAGTATTCATAAATCAGTTTATTGTTATAAATAAGATTGAAGTTCTTCACTTTCTCCTTTCCCTTTTCCATGAAGACTTTTTCCAGCTATGACTTGTGGCTGCACAGTTTTATGCCCAGACATCTTTGGCTCTTTGCTTTTCCAGCATCCTCCCCATCTATTTTCCACCTGCTTTATTTTTGATACACATAATAGTGCCACACAGACAGTGACCTTAAAATAATAGTGGCGAATAATATTCCCAAAAATAAAAAGACCAAAGAGATAATGCCTCAAACTGATGGTGACGTCCTTTCCTCTGCACCTCTGGTCTGCTTTACACTCTGTTCACATAGTGTTACTAATATAGATTTAGCATGGATGCCAGGAAAAGCTTCCAATGTACAAAGCAAACGTGACCAGAGGATTACATTAGCCCATTTGGCTTTCATCTGGCCAGCACATGTCACACAGCCCCCAAAAAAGGCATGTAATAGTTTAGTAGATTAACCCCTTAAACCAAACGCTTGAAAAGTACTTAATGACCAGCAATTTTTTTTTTCTTCAGTTTTTGCCTCCTTGCGTTTCAACAGTTGTAACTTTTTTATTTTTTTCAATGACGCAGTTGTGTGAGGCCTTGTTTTATTTGGGACAAGTTGTACTTTTATTTTTTATAGGAATACCGTATTTTCTCGAGTATAAGCCGAGTTTTTCAGCCCAAAAAAATGAGCTGAAAAACTCTACCTCGGCTTATACTCGAGTCACTGTGGCACTCGGGCGCTGCATGGCCCGGGCGCCGACAGGACGCTTCATTATAAAGCGGCTCCCAGGGGGCCCCTATAGCTGAATGCCGAAATACAGCGCACAGTGTCCGGGCGCTGCGCGGCCCGGACACTGTGCGCGATCCCTTCACCTATATGCGACTCCTCCGGAGCACATATAGGTGAAGGGATACCACTGCGGGGCACGGAGCGAGCACTCCGTGCTCCGCAGTGGACTCCGGGCGTCTGCGGCCGCCCGCAGTTTCCGGCACAGGCAGCGTGTGTCATCACGCTGCTTGCGGGGCCTGATGATTTCACCCCCGTGGCCGAGAAGAGGGGGGCGGGAAATTTCCGCGGGGGGCCCGGGGAACAGCGGGGGAAAAGCGGACGCGGGGAGCGAAGCAGGGGGGGCCCGGGTTAAGTTTTTGTTTTTGTTTTTTTTAAAACTGCCTATGCCTCCCCTACAGTGGCCCTTTACCTGCCTAAAAGGCTCCCCTTTTACCGGGCCCTACCTCCCTATACCTCCCTTCAGTCCCTTTCCCCCTGCCCTATATTGCCTACCCCGGGCCCTACAGCTGCGTATCCCTCCTACGGGGTGCCTACCCTCCCCCTAAAACCTTCCTACACCCCCGGCCCCCTTAACCCTCCCTTTTAGCTCCATCCCTTTCCAAACAGCTACCTAAAACCTTTATACCTACGCTGCCTATCCCCTCCCAATCTCCCTACCCCCCGGCCCTACAGCTCCCTAAAACCCCTCCTTTTAGTGGCCCTTTTCCCTCCCTACACGGGCCCCTTTTAAAAAACCTCCCTACAGCGGGCCCCCTTTTCCTGCCTTTTGCTGGCCCTAAACTGCTATAGCTGGCCCCCAATACCTGCCTACACCCGGGCCCTTTTAAAACCTGCCTACGGGGGGGCCCTATCCCTCCCCTATCCCTCCCTTTAAAAAGGCCCCTAAAACCCCCCCCTATATCCCTTTTACAACGGCCCCTATCCCGGGCCTACAGCCTGCCCAAAACCCTGCCTACACCCGGCCCTATACCTGCCCTAAAACCTGCCAAACAGCGGGCCCCTATACCTGCCTCCCAGCCTGCCCTTTACCTCCCCCTTTTGGGGCCATTAACCCCCAATTTTTTCTAGGGGGCCATATACCTGTTTTAAACCTCTATGGGGCCAAATACCTCCTATAATCTGTTAGGGGGGGACAAAAACCCTGCCTTTTAAAAATTCCCAAAGGGGCCATTTCCCTTTGGCCTATCCCTCATATGGGGCCTTATATCCCCCTATAATTTGCCTAGGGGGGACTTTAAAATTTTGGCCTAGGGTAATTTTATTGGAAAATCCATTTTTTTTTTTAAAATTTACCAACCCTGAAATTTTCCACCCTAGGCCTTTTCCGGAAAATTAAAGGGTTTTCCTTTTTTTTTGGGGCAAAATTAGGTCCTGGGCTTATACCCGGGGTGGCTTATCCCTCAAAGGTATATTCGGTTTTTTAAATTCCCCCTTAAAAATTATTGCAAAATTTTTTGGGTTCGTTTTTTTCAAATTTTTTTTTTGTTTTTAAAATTTTTTTTTTAAAACATTACATTTCACCCCTTAATAACTTGTTAGATTAATTCTAAAAGGTTATTCCCGGTCATGGGGATTTTGTGGGTTTTAAATTGTGTGTGTGTGTGTGTGTGTTTATTTTAATGAAAATGCATAATTTTTTTTATTTTTTTATTTATTTCTATTTTTTTTTTTTTTTCCAAAAAATTTTTTATACAATTTTTGACACTTTTAATGAAATTAAAGCATTTTCTTAAATTTAAATTTACTTTTATAATCTTGTAAGTTTGACACGGGGCACCCCATCAGAGCAGCACACAGGGCCCCTGATCGTTTGGCTTGATACAAAAGACACCCTTGGGGAAAAATTTTTGGTCCCCCAGGGTTTGGACTGTGCGCCACTCCCTGGCCTGTGGGGTCACCAAAAGTCCCGATCCCCCAAAACAAAAGCGGGGAAACCCCTTTTTTGATTTTCTGCGGTAGGGAAACCCGTAAAAAAACCCCCCCCATGCTTCCCCTTTTTCCCTTCACCCCCCACAGGCCCCTTTTTCTTTTTTGTGTCATGCAATGTAATTAGCCCTTTGCGGGGACCCTTGGTACCCATCATAGCCCCAAAAAGGAAAGGATCCTCCCGGCCTATTTTAAAAAAATGAAGGGTTGTATTATTCTTTGCAGTTTTGCCAAAAAAATGCAACAAAAACGGGAGGACAAAAATTTACATTTAAAAATTCTGCCTTTTCCGGGGGGAACCAGTTTTCAGGGGGAACCATGAAAAAAATATAAAAACACCCCTTTTGCGGGCTTCTAATCAGGAAAGATCCCTATGTTAACTGTTCACATCTGAACCCCCTCTAAAAATTGGGGCCACTGCGGGCAAAAGTGGTGTATACATTTTGTTTGTGTTGCAGAATAGTGTAGTATTCCTTATGGAGTTATATTAAAATAAAATGAATTTTTGGGCCCTCTGACTTTTTGGCACATATTTTAAAAACATATGATGAATATGTTTTTTTTGTCTGATAAAATTTATGCCATAGGGGATTTGATTTTCCAAAATGGTATCCTATTAAAATGTGATAGATTTGGGCCTCCTATAACCTTGGGTCAAAACTAGTAGCTGCTCCTATGCATGTTAATATGTTTCACTAAACATATGTCTGTTCGTGTTATGGCCAAAAACAGTGCAGCGAGTCTCCATTTTTGACTATCCGCAAATGGTTAGCAGCATAGAAAATTCCACATTTACTCAAGTGATTCGGTGTTCTTGCCAGAGATATTTTTCTACAGAGCATCAGCAGTTTCTATTCCAGGCGTTTCACATATAAGATGACTTCTAGTGGCATTTCAAGCAGTGAAGATTATGGACTCTGCAATTTGTAAAAAATTTGACCCTGGGTTTTTCCCACAGAATGATTATCCAGTTCTTTGTTTATATAGAGCAGTAATCCCACCGGGGCAGAATTTCCCCAACAGTGTCATTTCGGGCCCGTTTTTTTCCAGTAATACATAGCCTTAACTTCTGCTGATATCTCTAAAACACAAGGACACAGGATAATCCAGTGACCTAAAAGCTGAAATTTTAAAAGGTATTTCTATCTGGAAGAACCACAAGAAAAAAGTACCTAGCAGATCCCTACCAAAAATTTCCCCAAAAACCCCTTTTAACCCCGCATAAATTTAAAAAACAAATTTTTAAAAAGGAAAAAACGGTCCCAAAAAAAAAACTTTTTTTAAAATATATTAAAAAAATATTTACAAACTTTTCCCCCAAAAAACTCACAAAAAAAATATGGGAGGGAAAAAAAAAACCGCATGGATGGGACCAAAAGAGATATACAGAACCTGGGCCCCACAATTTCTAGTATACCCTTACCCTGCTGGAAAAAAAAAACAGGATACTGCCCCGATAAAGGGGAATTTTCCGGGCTGCAAAACCTTGCCCCAATTTTCCCAAAAAAAACCCTATTTTTTCCTCTGGTCCCCTCCCAACATTTTCAAAACATCCCTGACCCTATCAAGGGCAGTATGGAAAGGTTTTAATGGACAGTTTCTGGGTTTCAATTTAAAAAATCAATGGCTGGGAAAAAAAAGTAAGGGAAAAAAAATAAAAGGTTTAAAAATACCCGAGGAAATTAATCATGGCCAAAAATCGTCATGACATAAACCCTGTTTCCCTAACAAAAAAAAGAACATACCCTTTCGTTCAATCGGCACGATATCCCCCTTTTAGGAAATTACATGTAAAACCCCGGGAAAAAACCCCCAAAGGGTGTTGGGAAATTTAAGAAACAAAAAAAAGGGGGATAAGATAAAAAAACTAACCCTACAGAGGGGCCCCCCCCCTTTAAAACATACACCCATGTTTTCTTTTCTATTTTAGTTCCTGAACTGTAAGTCATCCCCCGCCCTTTTGAGGCATGACAGCGTCGGGGTGTGGGGGTGAACGCCAAAGGCTGATGGCGACGGAAGATAAAGGCGTGCCACGGCGCTTCTTTTGACCCTCACGAGTGCACCAACGGCGGAGAAAAAATGGGGCAGAGATGCGTCCTTAGTTTTTCGGCGAAAGGCAAATAAGATAGCACCGAAAAATAAAAAAGGAAAGCGAAAAACGGGGGGAAACAAACCCGAGCAGGTATTTTTAAAAAAAATTGCTCTATTGCAACTAATAAAACGGCATTTATTGGGGGGGAACCAAAGCTGATAATTTTGTTCCCAAATTCTCCAAGGGGGGCACAAAAAAAGTTAAATTTGGGTTTTATGGTCAAATCATCATAATTAAAACAAAAGTAATTTTTGTTTTACAAAAAAAAAATTAAAAAGGGAAAGATTGTACAAAAAGGGGAAAAAGGAAAGGGTTTAATTTTTGAAATAGGGGTGAAATCCAAAAATGGGGCATTTAAAACCCCCTTTTGGGGCCTTTGTATTTGGGTAAAGTCCAGAAAACATTCCTTTTGCCCTTTAATCTTTCCCCAAATTTTTCCCTCCTTTTGAGGGAGAAACCGAACAAAGGGGCCCTCCATTTAGGCATTTGGAGTCCCCCCCTGTATTTTAGTTTTATATGGGCATGAAAAATTGGTGTGTCCCCGCCGATGGCGGAAAATTTACCCAAGTCTCCCCAAAACCTACGCGAAACTGTTTGTGGTTTTAACCCCCAAATACTTTAATTCCCCATGTACAGGTTATCAGATATTCCACATGTGTGGGGCTTTGGGGTTAATGAAATATTTTTAAACGAAAAAATCTTTCCCCCTGTATCATTTAAAACGTTTTTTCCCCCCCTTTGATTTCCCATAGAAGGGGAAGAAATTGGGGAGACTGTCTAGTCAAAATAACCACTTTTTTAAATCCAAAGAAAGACATGTGGCTAACTAGAACCCCAAAAGGTTCCTTCAAAAATTGGGGGTGAGGGAAGGGAAATTCACTTCACTGCATCCCCCCCCTGACAGTTCTTTTCCCCCCAACCTTTTTTTTTCAAAATCAAAGTAAAAACCACAAGTTCCCCCACCAAAAGGACAACCCCTTTTACATTTAATCACCCACAGCTCTCTTCCCAATGCCTCTGTAGGAAGCCCCGCCACAGCATGGGGTTAAACCCCATGAAAGGATCCTCAGAAACCCCCTTAATTGGGAAATGAACAAATGCTGGTCCAACTCGAAAGGGTTTTAAAAGATTTTGCTAAATTTAAAGCCCATGGGGTGGGTCTCCGAATTTCATATCGATTTATGGGGGGCCCCAAGCTCTTAACGGGGCCCCATGGCGAGTTCAAACCCTCAAAATATGGAACCCCCCCGCATCCCAAAAACCCCTTTTCCAGGTTTCCAAGGTCCCAGGGACTGAAACCCCAAAACCCGGCCCCCGGGGGAAAGTCCTAAAAAAGGGCGGGGCTCATATCCGGGCTTTGGGTTAAAATCCACCCGGTTCTGATGATCTCCCGGGTTTGGGTTTCTGTGCCAATCCCGGGCCAAATTTAAAGGCCCATTTTTGGGTTTGTATCAAAACTGAAATGCCCTGAGTGGGGATTTCAAAAGCCCGTCCCGGGGGTGTGTAGGGGGGGGCCAAGTGGGCGGGCCCCCTACAGAAAAAAGCCGGACCAGGGGGGGCTTTGCTGTTAAATCCGGAAGGGGGGCCCCCTAAGAACATTTCCAACATCCGAAACGCAGCAGCCAGGCCACATCTGCCCCCCATGTTTCCGGGGCCCCCAAGCAACAAGGAAATTTGGACTTATTTTAACTCCTTTTGTCTTTTAATCCATAATTGTTTTTTGCCTCTCTCTGACCTGTTTTATTATTATCCATCTTATACATATTACCTGCCCTAGTGTCCCCTTCAAGGTTTAATTAAATCCATAAATTTTAAATCTGGTTAGTCTGTCTTGATCAAGGGCCTCACAACGCCTTTTTTTTCCCTCGGTCTTTTAGGAAAATATAGTTCCCCAAAGGGGTTGGTTCCTGACCCTGCAAAAGTGGGGAAAACGGACCGGTCTTTTAACTAAAACAGCGAACTGGGTGGCCGCTTTGGTTGTTTTCCCTGTCCCCGGGGTGGGAAAGGGGTTAACAGGGGAAACAGTACAGGTTTACCTTAGCCCCCCCTAGTGGGCAGCGAAAACGTCGAATACCCCCCCAATTAGGCCTCGCCCTCAAGAGGGGCCGGCGGACTAGGCTGTTTTTCGTCACAGGGGGGAACGGGTTTCTTTCTGGATTTTTTTGGAAAAGACAAATCCTTTTTCCAATGATACAGGGGGAAAGACTACAGATTAAATATTTATTAATGAAAAACCCACACATGTGGTAAATCTGAAAACCTTTTAAAAGGGGTTTGGGGGGTATGTGGGAAAAATCCACAAGAAAAAAAAAACCCTTGCGACTTTAGGATTGGGGGGGCATTTGGGGGTTTGATTTCCCCCGCCATCGGCGTGAACACCAATCCCCACGTCATATACACTCAAAAAAAGGGGGGAATTTCCAAAATCCCTTTCCAAATGGGGGGCATTGATCGAGTTTTTTCCCCTTCAAAAGACTTAAAAAAAACTTGGACAGTTTTTTTCCCGCGGGGGAAGGGAAATGTTTTCTGGACTTTTACCCTAAAACAAAGGAAACCAAAAGGGGGTTTTTAAAATGACCATTTTGGATTTCGCAGCTATTTCTAAATTCAACCCTCCTTTTGCCTTGTTTTTACTACCCTTTTCTTTTTCATCTTTTGTGTATACAAAAAAATTTTTGTTTTATTATGATTGACGGGCCCCTAACACCCAAAATTTAACTTTTTTAAGGGTCCTTTGGGGAGAATTAAAACAGATTTTTCATTTCGGGTTCCCCAAAAAATTAAATGCCGTTTTATTAGTTGGAAATTTAGGCAAGGTTTTAAAAAAAACCTGCTCATTTTTGTTCCCCCTTTTGTCATCCTTTGCTATATTTCGGCGCTATGTTATCTGCACATGCGCCGAAAACAAGGACGGGGATCTCGGGCAGTTCCCCCTTTGGGCGCACTGCGTGATTCACGAAGCCCGGGTTGGGCGCCTTTTTTCTTCCGGGGGCCACCAGTTTTGGGCTTTCTCACACACACCCGACCCTGTAAACCCCTCACAGGGGGGGGGAGATGATTTAAAATTTTGGGAAACTAAAATTTTAAGTTCCCATGGGTGTATGCTTTAGGGGGGGGGTCCTTGTGGGGTTGGGTTTTTTAATTTTAAAGCCCTTTTTTGTTTTGCACTTCTAAAGGCCTGGGGGTTTTTCCCTTTTAAAAACATAAAAGGGTCTAAAAGGGCCCGTTTCCCCCGGCCGATTGAAAAAAAGGTATGCATTTTTTTTGTTGTAAAAAACGGTTGCCCATGACGATTCTGCATAAATTAATTACCTTTCAGGTTTTTATTTTACCTTTTATTTTTTGCCTTACATTATTGCACCCTTGATTTGTTATTGTACCCAACATTTGGGGTCCTTTAAAAACCCTTTCCTTTACCGCCTCTGATGTTTCCCTTTGGATGTTTGAAATTTTTTGGGCAAAAACCATGAGGAAAAATTTGGGGGGTTTTTAAATTTTGGGAAAAGGGCTGCGGCCCGGGAACCCCCTTTTACCCCGGGGCGGTATCCTGTTTTTTTTTTCCAGCTGGGAAAGGGGTTTTTATAATGGATTGTAGGGCCGGGTTTTCTGTATATCCCCAGGTCCCCTTCCATGGGGGATTTTTTTCTTTCCCCCCATATTTTTTTGTAAAGATTTTTGAAAAAGATTTTGATATTTTTAATTTTTTTAAAATAAAATTTTTTTTTTGGACCGATTTTTCCTCTTTAAATTTGTCTTTGTTTATATGCGGGTTAAGGGGTTTTTGGGTTTTAAATTAAAAAGGATCTGCTGGGGAAACTTTTTTCTTGGTTATTTCATTCCCAAGGCAGGATTTCTCTCAAAGGGGGGAACTTCAAAAAAAAAAAAAAAAAAATGGATCATGGCCCTTGAATTAAAGATGTTTTTTCCGATAAACCCACATTTCGGCACCAAAAACCCCTGACTTTTTCCCTGCGGTTTTTAAAGGGAATTAAACCAAAAATTTTTGGGGGAAAATGGGTGGCTTCCTTCGGGGAATAAGACCCCTCCAACACTAAACGGCAAAAATTGTCCCTGGGGGAAACTTCGTATTTCTCGACCCCTTTCGGGTCGAAAAAATCCCCCCCCTTTCCCCTCAGGGGGGAAAAAAGGTTTTACGGGGTGTTCATTACACCTTATGACAGTCCCCTGGAGGAAAAAAAAAGGGGCCCTTTTTGAGTCTTTTAACAGACAAAAAGGGAACAGATTGATCTCATTCGAATTTTCTCAATAAACTGATTTAAAGACTAAAGAAAAAATTTCTACGGGGAATTTTTAACGATTTAAAACATCCCCCTTAAAAAAAAGGAAAGCATAAATCATTTTGAGGGTTTTCCCACAGATTTGGGGGAGAAAAAGGGCTTCTTTTGCCCTGGGAAACCCGGGGACCCCTGGAAAAAGAGTTTCCCCAAGGGACTTTTCCCTTTCAACAGAAACTGGGGTTCTGACCTGAAGGGGGGAAAGGGTCAAAAACCTTCAAGTTTCCACAGACAGTCCAAGGGGAAACCCAGGGGAGAAGAGGCTCAGAGAAATGGGGAAAAAGGGGCCAACTTTTTTTTAGACCCGAATTATCAAATCCGACTTAAAAAAACGAAAAAACCACCCCCAGCTACGAGTATGGGTGCGGGCCCCCACAAGTATAAACCCCCAAGATCATAAATTTGTAAGAAAAAAACCTTTGACATTTGATAAGTTTAATCTATTACGAAAGGGGCCCTATCTTTTGTCCCGAAAACGAGATTAAAATCGGGTTTAAAAGGACAAGGGACTTACATGTTTTTGGAGAAACTCTACGGGAAAAAAGTTCTTGCAGAAAAAAAAAAGGACGGGAGGGGCTCTGAAAGGGGGACCCCTGTGGATATGCTGGGATGTAAGATTACTTTTTTGGAATTTTTAGATATTCCACAAACGTATTGGAAAAGGGGCCCCCTTTTCAAATCTGAGGGCTAAAAGTAATAAAAATGCCCCCAGTAGGGGGAAGCTTCTTGTATTTAAGTAATTTTTTTGGGTTTAGTCCCTTTTAAAAATCTTCCAAGAAAAAGGGGTCCCCAAAAAACCAATTTTTCTAAAAACGGGAAAGGTAGCACTAGAAAACCCATCCAAAAAACCGGAGTTATGTATTTTAAACCCTTTGATAAGGGGGGGGCATTGTTGTGTTTAAAATTTTCAACCCAAAATCGGGGGGGTGTCTTTTAAACTTTTAATGGGTAAAAAAATGTTTTTCACGTTTGTTAGCAAAATTCCCCCTTTGGGTTTTTTCCAAGGGTAACTAAAAACTTTTTTAAAACAGGCAAAAGAGATGGAACTCATTTTAACAAGTTGGGAAAATGACTTTATATCCCGACACCAAAGGGTTTTCCAGTTTTTGCCTTGCCCAAAAATTTCCCCAAGGGGGGGGTCTCCCTTAGGGGCTTCCCCCTTGTCCCCCCTGGGGAAAAGGGCCCTCTGGCAAATTGTTGGTATCTATTTTTGACCCACAACTGGCACAAAATTTTTTAAAACCCCGCCATCTTTTGTTAGGGGGAAAAATTTGGGGCCCAAATTTAAGCCAAGAAGGGTTGACAATTGAAAGGGGGTTTTTCCCTTTTTTTTAAGCAACGACGTAGAGCCCCCTTTAAAGTCGTAACCCCCCTCATTGGGGTCAGGGGTGTCGAATTTTTTTTTCTCTTCTAGAGGGGACACCTTTGGGCTCATAACAAATTTGTTTGGGGGAAATTCTACAAAATTTCCCTCACAAGCTACAGGGTACGGCCCATGGGGGTTCTTTTGCCCCCCTATGCAAATCTTACCTGGGGTGGTGGGAAAACATCCGGGGCCCTTTGGTGACTCCCCCCCCTTCTTTTTCCCCTGACCATATAGCCCTTTTGGGCTGATTTTAAACCCATGATATCTATAAACATCTGGCCCTGGTTCAAAAAGAAGAAAATTTTCTAAATTTTTTACAGAATTAAAGGGCAAAACATTCAATTTTTAGATTTTTTGGGTTTTGGGTCTCTTCGAAATTTTACCAATTTTCCCCGATATCGGGATTGGGAGAGGTCAGGGTGGGGAGTTAATTTGCTACCATCTACCGAAAACCCCCCAGCCACAAAAATTTCCCCACTAATATTGGGGGGAGCTGCCAAACCCTATACCCCTCAAAGGAAAAGGGATCCCCCGTGGACGTACCTGCGTCTTCAAAGAAAAAGCTCCTCTCTTGAAGAAATTTTAAAAGGAGGCTAAAAACTTGAGATCTCCGGTTTTTGATTTTGGGCTACCCAGGTTAAAATTTAAGACAATCATAAACAACACATTTTACCCAAGGGGTTTGGGGTTAACTTTCTGCACCAAAAACCTTTTGAACCAGGATCGGAGACCGATGGCTATCGTAGGCACTTTTGGGCAATGCGGCCCCTTTAGGCAGACCCGACCCTAAAAAATATTGGCATGTGTTGAAGATGGACCCCCCCATCTAGAGGACCTTAAACGGGGAGGCTCCTTCGATATCCTATAGAAGGGGGGAAAAAATCAGGAGGAAAACTGTCTAGTCAGGTTTTCCACTTTGTAAACTCAAAAAAAGGGCATGTTGGGTTTAAATAGACCCAAAGGTTTTCCCTCAAAATTTTGGGGGCTGTTCTTTTTTTGGGATTTTGTAAAAACAAATTTCGTTTTCCAATTTTACAGGGGGGGGATCTTTTCAAATTAAATATTTCATTAAAATGAAAAACCACACATTTGGTAAATCTGAAAAACCTTACATGTGGATTAAAGGGATGTGGGTTTTAAAAACCCAAGCAGCTGCGACGTTGGATTTGGGGGCAATTTGGGTTTTGTCCGGGCCCTCGGCCCTGACACACCAAACTCACGGCATATAAACTCAATACATGGGGGGAACTCCCAAATTTCCTCAAATGGGGGGAAAATTGATCGGGTTTTTTCCCTCTCAAAAGACGTGGAAAAATTGGGGGCCGATTATTTTCTGCAGAAAGGAAAAGCTTTTGGGCATTTTTCCCCAAATACAAAAGGGGACCAAAAAGGGGTTAAAAAAAACCCTTTTGGGTTTTTAGCAAGCTATTTCTAAATTAACCTCCTTTTGCCCTTTTGTACTTCATTTTTTTTTTCATCTTTTGTTTTAATTTTAAAACTTTTGTTTTTTTTATGATTGACCCGACCATAAAAAAATTTTCCCAAATTTAAATTTTTTTGTGTCCCTTGGGGGAATTTGAACAGATTTTTCACTTCCCGGTTTTCCCCCCAAAAAAGCCGTTTTATTTTTGTTTTCTATCGAGCAAAATTTTAAAAAAAACCTGCTCCCTTTTTTCTGCCCCTTTTTCCCCCGTCCTGCAAATATTTCGGTGCTAAAGCTTTTTTTCTGCGCTGCGCCGTAACCCAAGGACCGGGGATCTCGGCGGGAGTTCTCCGCCATTGGCGCACTGCGTGAGTCACGGAAAACGCCCTAGCGGGGCCTTTATTTTTCCCTGCCCCCCACCCCCCTTTCGGCGTCTACACCAGCCCACGCGTCATGCTAGATTGAAAGGGCCCCGGGTTTTGTATATCTCCCCTTTGGGCCCCCCTCCATGGGGGGGTTTTTTCTTTCCCCCATAGTTTTTTGTGAGTTTTTTTTAGAAAGATTGTGGGTTTATTTTAATTTTATTTAATAAAAGTTATTTTTTAGGACCGATTTTTCCTCTTTACATTTGTCTTTGGTATTTTATCTGGCTTTTTCACTGCCCTGCTGGAGCCTGTGCTGGCCACGCATGTGCTGCTCTCTCCATTCACTCCTCTTGAAGTTCTGACCACAGCCAAATATAGTCAGAACTCTCATACAGGGGAAGATAGGTGGACAGATGTTCCCCTTCTCTCAGCCACTCATTGACTCCCACCCAATCAAGCCAGTATCGCTCTGCTCTACACTGGGAGGGCAAAACCCCAAACGGTCGTTTGTAGATTAGCGATTTGGCTTGAACCCAATATTCCTTTTTTTTTTTTGCTTCTCAAAGATTCAGTGAATCAGAAGTAAATTGAGGATTTGTTGCAAACAATAGAGGGCGCAGTGAGCTTCCCAGCTCCTTTCCCATAATGCCTTGTGATATGCAGATGCTTATTAGTGGGCTAAAGGGCAATCAAAACACTACACATCTTAACTGGTGCTCTCCATAAGGAGATATGTTCCCCTTCTCTCAGCCACTCATTGCCTCCCACCCAGTCAAGCCAGAATCGCTCTGCTCTACACTGATGAGGGGCAAAACCCTGAAACGGTTATATGTAGATGAGCGATATTGGCTTGACTAATATTCCTTTTTGCTTCTCAAAGATTTGTGATATACAGGTGAAGATAGAGAGCCATACATACATGGCCATCTCACTATTCCCTGCATGCATCATAGACTCAGCCAGGCAGTGGAAATGTCAGATGGCAGAACTCCTTTCATCCAAGCCCCAAGTTTGAAGGAAGGAGGCTCAGTGGGCTGAGCTGTAATAGTAATTTGTTCTGTCACCAGCATAGGTCATCCAAAGTCTATGTCTGGCTTTAACTGCTAATGATGTTTCTGCTATTGTTAAAGGTATTGCCTAGAATTAGAGAACCTGTCACATAGGTATTGCCTAGAATTCAAAAATAGCACCACTACTGTTACAGGATATGACAGGTATTGCAGCTCAGCCCCACTGAAGTGAATGGGGTAAACTGCAATACCAGAAACATCCTGTGGGGGTGCTATTTTCCCCAAAAAAGGCTGCATGTTTTTCTAATTTTTAACAACCTCTTTAAAGGGAACCTGTCACATAGTTTATGCCCCCCTTGTTGAGGGTAACACAAGCTAGTGTCAGACCTGCTGTTTCCAGCACTGTGCCCCTTATTCTGTAAGATGCAGCAGTTTTAGAGCATTAACCCCTCAAATCTTATTCATGAGCAGGTGTTAGCTCCGCCCACCAAAGACTAGCTCCGCCCACTGAGATTTATTCACAAGTCTCTAATTATTCAAAGTAATAGGTTTATCAGTTGAGGTGGGCGGGGCTAGCCACAGGTGGGCGGGGTTTGAAAAAACTGACTCTTTGAATGACTCTTCTGGCTGAAAACTGCAGATTTGAGCATTAAATACACAAAAACTACAGCATTTTACAGATTAAGGGACACAGCGCTGGAAACAGGAGGCCTGACACTACCTTGTGCTGTCCTCAGGAAGGGGGGCATTATCTATGTGACAGGTTCTCTTTAACTGTTTATCTTTTAAAACTAGTTTTAGGGGATATTTTTCCTCCTAGGCCAATCTTTTAGGCAATAAAAGTCCGCTATCCTAGGGATTCCATGGTTTTTACTATCTACTACCGCAAGAAGTTTTAGACTTTGATGTTGGAAACATTTTCAAATCCCAATACCCAGAATAGTCCTGGATTGACTGGAGTAACACTGATACAGTAGCATAGCTAATATGTGTCACCAGGATAGCATTCAGAATGCAACAGGCAGAGCTTAGCGAGTAATGTAGTCAGGGTTTGGTACCAGAAGTCGGACAACAGGTGGAGACAATCCAAAGAATGAAGGAAGAGTAAGATCAATAACAAGATGCAGGTCAGAGTCAGGTACGAGCAGAAGTCAATAGCAATGCAAAGTTACAGGAGCTAGTAGAAACTATGCAATGTATAGTAGAACAAAGACACCTTCCACAGGCCGATGGGCTTGATGTCATCCATGACTGCTGATTGCTGTGACAGTTCGACACTGCTCTGTAGCATAATCTGAGTCCAGCCTGAACCATGACTGCAGCTGAAGACCAACAGGATGTACAAACATGGTGGTGTAGACAGGTGATCGGAATAAGAGCAGCACTATAAGTCTGTGAAATTATAGACTCTGCCTTGTTTCAGAGTGGTGGGTTCTCTACACTGCAATCTTTTTGGTTACTAGGGTCCAAGAATAAAGCAACAACTAGTGAAGTGTCACCAATATTCCCTAATATAAATAATTCAAAGTACAAAAAAAGGGAAAAATCCTAAAATATAACTTTTAGTCAATAAAGTGGACAAAGATGAAAAATAACACCAAAAATTATAATCGATGCAGCACTGCTTGGAGATAATGTAAAGTACCAACGGCAAAGGAACAACCTATAAAAGCCTACAGCCCTGGTAGTCTACCATCTCCCTCACCTAATAATACGGGATAATCGCCCTGATGAGGGCGTTCCCGTCTAGTACCTAACCCTTAAACAAACTAAACTAACCCTAAAAGGCCCTCACATGATCGTCCCATTACTCCTCCATTACTCCAAGATGTAAACTTAACTTCATCAGATGACAAGATTATGGAGTAGAGAGGGATCACTATGTAAACAATCACATCAAAAGTAACAGCCAATATTGAACAATCAGCTCAAATAAATAGATAAGGGTTAGGCTATGTTCACACTGGGAAATTTAGGCGCACATTTCGCTGTGTATTTGCATTCTAATACGGGCTAGATGTGCGCCGAAATTACGGTAATCCATAGTTCTCATAGAGAACTATGGATTACGCCTCCTCTCCCCGCTCGTACAATACGATCGTATTATACGCGCAGGGAGATAAGTGACACATCAATTACTTGCGGCGAATACGCGCCATGAGTAATGACAGTCAATGGGGCCGGCGTAATTGTGGCCGTACTGTACGCGCTGCAATTACGCCATGTGAACATAGCCTTAAAGAGTACCTATCACCTCCAGGGAAACCTCATAAAAGAACGGAGACTAAAATACATCACTTCCCTAAAATGTTCATTGGGAAATCAAAGCATTTCACCTGTAATTCTTTTTTTTAAAAAAAAAGCGCTGGCCCTTTAAAGACAGCTTGAAGTCGGGCCAAGTCGGCATATGACAGCTTGATGGACCCACTATGTGACAGTTGTGTTGCTCCTGAGCTGGTTGAGTTCCATTGTGCAAGGGGGAGTGAGGAAAGTCACATCATCTGCACACTGATTTTCTCTTGGCTGCTATGTCTGTGATGGATTATAACACTGCGCATTTGTAATGTAGATGCCTATAAACCCTGTCACACTATGTCCTCAGTGTTGCTGTGCTGTTGTACTGTATGTAGCAGCATTATCCTCAGCTCCCCTGCAAGTGGTATAGCTAAACAGAAAGAATCCCTTCTACATACAAAGCTTGCTAAGAAAGTTAAACTAAGATCTGTTCCCTGAAATTTAATGACATGAGCCCCCTGCATTGCTAATGACATGTATTGGAAAAAAGTCTTATAATTTCATTTACTATTATATTTTGTGTGTTTGTGTGGAGGTGATAGGTGCTCTTTAATGTTATAAAATTCTAACAATTATTGAAACTGACCCATGGAGGACATACATAATTTGATAAATATAATGCAGTCTATTTTTGAATCAAAATTTTTATATAACCTACTTGATAGAAGGCAAAATATTCGGACTGCAAGTAAGCCAGAAGAACCATGATAAAATTCTCAACACTTACCACAATGACGTACTTGGTACATATAAGTGTTAAATCACAAGTTCAATGACGTACTTGGTACATAGATGATGACAAGCTTAGTTGGAAGTATGTCCGGTCCCACCATTAGGTCATATACGTCCTGTAATGTGATGCTAGGGAAGCAGACAGTGCTGCATCGATGAGAGACCTTGGTTACAAGGGTCCAGAATCCAAGGGATTCCCTGTTTTTTACTCCATGCCCCCACCAAAAGGTTTATATTCTGACGTAGGAAAGATTACCAAGTCATAATACCCAGAATAGTCCAGAACTGTCAGCAGTAGCACTGTACACACAAGGTGGTGAAAACAGGTGACCTGAGTTGGAGCAGCACTATAATTTTGTGATGGAGCCTCCAACACAGATGTGAATATATCTTTAGTTTAAAAGTTAGTTACTATATATTGACTTATTTAAAGGGAATCAATCACCAGGATAGAGCTATTTAGCCTATTCACCTACATAATACACAATAAGAAAAAAACAGTGGGTGTTCTTCCACGAAAGCATGCCCCTTATGTATTCCATTCTGTATGGAATAAAAGGCACAATATGGGCACGTTGGTAAGCACAGGTGAATACATCCATATGGAAAAAACATTTGCATTAGCTACTAGGCAAAATTGAGCTATCATAGAATAGACAAGCCTAAATTACTGTCATTATAGATAATGTGACTGGAACAGACATATGAAAGGAGCAGTTAAACATATTATGGCGGCTACATTAAACAGTAATATTATTAGGATACCCTTATTCAAAGTTAAATATGCATGAATTAACTCTCTCTACTCCAAAATCAACAACTGGTCCTATGGTGCTCTCTGGAGGACAGCAGGAATCATAGCAGCAGTGACGCTGAATATGGCATTGAACATATAACACCTACAGCCACTAGTACCTGCAGAAAACATTTAGTAGCATGATGTTTACCGTATCTCACAAAAGAGTATACGGGCTTGTTCACACGACGTTTTGGATCCTTTTTACGGATCCGTTTTTGACACATGTAAAGCGCATCCGGAAAGCGGGATCCGAAAAACGCAAGAGTTGATACTTTATTTGGATCCGTATTGGATGCTTTTTCGCCGCGTAAATTTTCCGACGGATTGACGATTTGTTCAATCGTCGGCAAATCAGTCAGAAACAAGTCACAGCTATTTTCTTTTGATTTCAAATAAAATACGGCTCGTTTGTTCCACGACGCGTAGTTCCCTTTCCGGATTGCCGGCCGGGATTTACGACGGCAATTTCCCGGGCGGAAAAACAATGTGCATGTCAATTATTTACGGCGGATTCACCACCTACAATGAATGGAGATGGTGAATCCGTCGGGAAATCAGTTACAAATACGTGCCACACTTAGTGGCACTTATTTGCAATGATTTTCAACTGATTTCAGAACGTATTTACGATCGGCAATCCGATGTAAATACGTTCTGAAATAAGCCGTGTGAACGAGGCCTTTCACTTGCTTTTTACGGATGCAGTTTCCGGATACGTTTTTAGAAAGAGAATCTCTCTCTCCCCGCACCTCACATCAGATCAGCGGCTGCCCGCACCTCTCATCAGATCAGCGGCTGCCCGCACCTCACATCAGATCAGCGGCTGCCCGCACCTCACATCAGATCAGCGGCTGCCCCCCACACAGATCAGCTGCTGCCGCACTCACATCGATCAGCGGCTGCCCGCACCTCACATCAGATCAGCTGCTGCCCGCACCTCTCATCAGATCAGCTGCTGCCCGCTCCTCACATCAGATCAGCGGCTGCCCGCTCCTCACATCAGATCAGCTGCTGCCCGCACCTCTCATCAGATCAGCTGCTGCCCGCTCCTCACATCAGATCAGCGGCTGCCCGCAAACCCCACATTTAGATCAGCGGCTGCCCCCACCCCACATCAGATCAGCGGCTGCCCGCACCTCTCATCAGATCAGCGGCTGCCCGCTCCTCACATCAGATCAGCTGCTGCCCGCACCTCACATCAGATCAGCTGCTGCCCGCACCTCACATCAGATCAGTGGCGGCCCGCACTCAATCAGATCAGCGGTGCCGCACCTCACATCAGATCAGCTGCTGTCGCTCCTCACATCAGATCAGCGGGTGCCCGCACCTCACATCAGATCAGCTGCTGCCCCCTCCTCACATCAGATCAAACTGCTGCCCGACCTACATCAGTCAGCGGCTGCCCGCACCTCACATAGATTAGCTGCTGCCGCACCTCTCATCAGTCAGCAGCTGCCCGTACCTATCATCAGCTCAGCGGTGCCCGTCCTCTCATCAGATCAGCTGCTGCGGCTCCTCTCTCAGATCAGTGGCTGCCGCACCTCATCAGATCAGCTGCTGCCCGCTTTTTCACATCAGATCAGCGGCTGCCCGCTTCCTCACATCAGATCAGCTGCTGCCCGCACTCTCTCAGATCAGCGGCTGCCCCGCTCCTCACATCAGATCACGGCTGCCCGCACCTCTCATTTAGATCAGCTGCTGCCCGTACCTCTCATCAGATCAGCGGCTGCCCGCACCCCTCATCAGGATCAGCTGTGCCCGCACCTCTCTCAGATCAGTGGCTGCCCGCACCTCTCATCAGATCAGCTGCTGCCCGCTCCTCACATCAGATCAGCGGCTGCCCGCTCCTCACATCATGACCCCAAAGCAACGCCTATTCCCGGGTGCATTTTTACCCAAATTTTTTTCCAATCATACCTATTACCCCTCCCAAAAAGACACGAGCCATTGATTGGATATAATTGGCCACGAGCCATTTTATTAACAGAACAAATAAATAACAAATGCAAATGAGTCTATAAAACTGCCCATTCGCCCTAAAATCCCCCAAAATCCATCTTGGGGCTGAGGTCCTTGGAGCAATGCCCAAAAACCGGAACAGAGTCTGGTGAAAGTCTTACAACACAGTTTACCCCCAGCCGTCACCCCCGGCTTCAAGGGCACCCAAAAACCACCACAGGCGGTAACTCTCCGTTACCTGCTCCCAAGGGGCGCTGCCCCGTGGAGCCCCAAAACCCTTTACCAGCCCCGGTTCCCCCAAAAAACTGGGAGCAAGCAAAGCCTGACTCCCCCATAACTTTTTACCGCTTCCAAGGACCCCAACCCGCCCAAGCCACTGTGACAATTTGCCACCTTTTGTAAAATAGCTCCTAAAAACATCACCACCGAAGACTGTCCAAACCACAGAAAAAAGGGGAGGGAGGGTGGGACCAGTTTGAATTTTTAGCCGCGCGTCTGTTCCCGCGCCCCGCGGTCTCGGGGTTTTATATGCCGAATCCTCCCCCCGCGTCACCCTTTTGCTCCGCCCCTAACCCTGCGCAACGGCCGGCGCGCCGGGTCATGTGGGGCCTCCCACTATGCCTGGGCTCCCGTGTCCGGCCCCGGCCTTGACCCTAAGCAACGCCTATTCCTGGCTGCATTTCACCAATTTTACCAATCATACCTATTACCCCCCTCCAATAAAGACACGAGCCATTGATTGGATATAATTGGCCACAGCAGCCATTTTATTAACAGAACAAATAAATAACAAATGCAAATGAGTCTATAAAACTGCCCATTTGCCCTAAAATCCCCCAAAATCCATCTTGGGGCTGAGGTCCTTGGAGCAATGCCCCAAAAAACCCGGGAAAAGAGTCTGGTGAAAGTCTTCCAACACAGTTTACCCCCAGCGTCACCCCCGGCTTCAAGGGGACCAAAGCCACCACAGGCGGTAACTCTCCCTTACCTGCTCCCAAGGGCGCTGCCCTGTGGGGCCCCAACCTTTTACCAGCCCGGTTCCCCAAAAACTGGGAGAAGCAAGCCTGACTCCCCATAACTTTTTTACCGCTTCCAAGGACCCAACCGCCTCAGCTACGACCATGAAACCTCATGAACGCGTCGCCCCCCACAGCCCAAAACTCTATTCAAGGCCTTCCCGGATGTCCCAGAATGCCCAAAAACAGCCCTACGCGTTTATCATATGTACCCCCCCCCTGACAGGCGCCTCGCCAAAAATCGCCGACCCCAGGTTCCATACTTCTCTGTGCCTTATTTCATACCCCCTTCTTAACCACAAAAGATGCCAAGCCTTTGTTAACTTTATCCTGGCTCTATTATTACCCACTTTTGAACTCGATGTCTCCAAGTTAAAATCTAGGGATATATCGGACATAAACGTAAACCATACCGGGTACCCGAGACCACAACGTATTAAAGTCATACCGGTTATCCCTTATGAGTTGCTCTAAGTGGCGCTACCCAAGTCGTTCACTACATGGAATCCACACTCAGGGAGGTCGATCTCAATCCGCAAAGCGTTGAAACTCCGTAGGACTTGACTCAAAAGTCCCTCTTCGATCCACTCACCATGAATTTCTCCGGAAATTCCATAGCTGACGTCCGCCTTTGACGGAGCGCCGCCTTTCTGTCCAGTACACGGAATGAATGGACCGAAGATCCATACTAAATGTAGCCCTGTTAAAACAAAGAGGACAGGAGAAAAAAACCCCAACATTTCGTTCCTTAAACTACAGTAGAATAGAGAAAGAAAATCAATACAGCCCCAACAAAGGTAGAAAAAACCCATTTAAGTGAAAATGACTTGAATCAAATGAGGGGATATATAATCTATAGCTCGACTCCCATTCTACCTATCTTAAGCACTGATTCTGCCGTTACTAAGACTCCCACAGCGGCCTCTGTGGCTCGGCCCCCATTACGGAAATGAGTGCCGGAGGCAAATAAGATCGGGTCCAGACCCAACTCACCCAAAACACGACGAAAAAAACTGACAGAATTGATACCGCGCACAAAAAACGGACCGGCTGAATGTAGCAGAAGGGGACACGACCTCTTCGCACGCGCGACTATATTCCTCAAAAACCGGGACTCCGGGACATAATAGAACCCGAAACTGCACCAGACGAAGCGATCTTCCCATTGCCCTCTGATTCTGTCTATGGTCAGGGCCGAATACGAAGACCACCAAAACCCCCATAGGAGCTTGAACATCATCCACCCCACAACCACCTGCTACGTATCTACTCGGACTTCCCAATTATCACTAAACCCGCAATGCACCGAAAAAGGCCAATGAAAATGATAGTTGAAATAACGGCTACTTCAAACATTGACAAGCAAACAACCCGTAACTGGCGACCCAGACGCTCAGAGGCTGATGAAACACTACTGGCGCGTCTTGTCCCCCGTTGCCGCCCCCTCCTATAACCCATGAGTGCTGAGCGATATAAAATTTTAGTCAAATCTACCGTTACCTCGCGCCTTTAAAACAAAAAAGCTAATGAGAGGTGATGCGTGACCACTTTCGAACAGGGACCACCCTTCGGTGGCACACATGCCCAATGAAGCTGACAATGCTGCCACTGCAACCCCTGTCCCTCCGTTGACAGAGGGCCAATCCTTCCAACCACCGATCCCAACAGCGCCCAAGCAGGGCTTAGCATTCCATGTGCACTAGCTAAGGGACCTGACAATCGATTCGCGGAAACTGAAACCCACGGTCCACATCCTCGGGGGCACCGCATTCCCTCCGTCGTGACCTCTGGGCCAGTTCTCTTTGAAAACGAACAAAGCGGCGCAGGATCGTTTTTAACCCCCGGAAATGCGATGCCATCCCATGATTCAGCCCCAGGCAACGTAACACAACCGACGCAGCAGACAAACAAACGGGGGAGAGAGGCTGACAACGCATTATGGCCTGCACCACACCTAGGTTGTCTCAATGGAACGATCTTTCGTGTTCTCTGAACGATTTACCCCAAATTTCCACGCTAAACACAATGGGAAACAACTCCAATAATGCCAGTGACGCACCAATCCCGACTCCACCAAAGCTTTTGGCCACCGCCCTGCTGCACACCAGTCCCTTTTACATATGCCCCAATACCCCACCCTACCCGTGCGTCCGTGAACACTCATAATCCCACATTACTAATTGACCTATCTAAATGATAGACCTTCTTTGTACTGGGTCAAAAAACGGATTTGCAATAGTTAGATCCTCTTCATTCCTGCCGGACAACCTAATGAAGTATGGTGGTGGGCTGACGCGTAGCCCTTGCCAAGCGTCTCGGAAAACACCCTCCCCATTGCATAATGCGACAGCAAAAGTAAGCTGACTAATATGTGATTGTAAATCCCTTAATGTAACCTTTCTGCATAATAAATACTGTCAATTCACTTCTTCTGTCCCGTAGTTGTCCTCGGAAAGCTACATCCATTACGAATAGAATCAATCCGGAATACCAAAAAATTTATGCTCTGTAGTTTGGGCCTTCGTCTTGTTGGAGCAGGGCACACCGAAAAGCGCGCACCCACTTGCATTGCTGCCTGCAGGACTCGCTAACCTCTGGAGTCCGCGGGCCAAATGCAAAGGAATTCATCCAAGATAATGGATGATAGGACGGAGCCCTGAAACATCAGTACTAACATTTAGAAACGAAAATAAAGGCTCCTCGAAATAAATAAACACGAAAGAGAGCACCCATTGGTAAACACCGGTCTATAAAAAAACGCTCCCTCCAATAAACTACCCAAAACAGCGGGCACTTCCGGATGTACCAGGTAGCAATCTAAAAGCGGACTCGATATCCGTTTGCATCAGTGTCCACTGCGAATTTCCTAACACTACGCAGAGTGCCGCATCAATAAGATGTATACACCACTGCGCATAGTCGGAGTCTATGCCGTCGTTAACCGACATAGCCCTTAGGAATTGATAGGTGGTGTATCAAACGAAATTGTTTGGTTCTTTTGGGGGACCACCCCCAAAGGAAGAAACCATAAGATCGGCATCGGCCAGAGAAAGGCGATGGGCCGCCATTTCTGCCAACGCGTACTTCTTTGCTAATTTTTCAGCTACAAACCCTGGTTGCGAACATCCGCCGAACGCAAGTTTTAGTTGAAAATGGGATCTCTTGTGCCGAGGTGTCGGAATTTCAAAACCTTCTGTAAAAACCCTTTTTCAGCAAAAGCGCGCTTTACGGTCGGGTACCTTTTAGGTTACGGCACATCGCGGTTATGTCACCCCACCCCCACCCCCGCCCCAAAAAAAAAACGCCCCAAAACCAAACCAACTAACCAGGGTCTCCACCTTGCGAAGCTCCAGGGACCCTCTCCTTTTCCCTATCCGAAAGCACCGAGGATGCCCCGTGGGAAAATGCGCGTGCTCACGAGCTATGTGCTTAAAACGGGCAGCTTGTCCAGAATCTGCAGTGATTATCCATTGAATTGCCAGCCAGACACCCATCTTGAATCCCTTGGGTATAATTACCGCTGACCCAGCACCCCCCTGCTGCACGAAGCTAGAGTCACCCGGAAAGGGCCCTGCCCCATACGGGTCGGAGCATCACCCTTAGCCATAGTCCGATTATCTCTTATGGTCCCATCGGATTGAATGGCCTGATCCGGCCTTTTCGTTGACGAAATTGTTCGTCATGTAACGCACCTGCTTGACGCCGTTACACTCGTTGCGCTTCCCCTATGGAGTCAAGGTAACATAATAATGCCGAACAATCGTTCGGGATATTTCTCGACCAAGACACAGCTAGGATAGCAACTGCCTGCATCCTAATTAGGAAGGTTTGCGGTCTCACGCCACCTCCGGCTTCTCTTCCTCTTCCTTATGTGCTTTCAGTCCGTTTACCTTTAGCTAAATTAACTTTTCTAAAGGCAAAAGGGAAAATATCTCCACCGTATTCTTCCTGCCAAATTATCTCTTTTACATCTTTTTTTTTAAATGAGCACCTAACGGGCCTCGAAGCGAGGACATATACTCACCTTTCGCCTTTTCATCTAAACGCACCACTATCTACAGCGTCTTTTTCTGTTTGAACTGACACCGTAACTCCTGCACTCCTGGTTTGCGATCTTTCCCAAAAGTAAATCCCACCTAAAGTGAAGGGTATACACCCATCCCCGTGGTCCTGAGCCCTCCATGCAGGACAAAAGGGGAACACCTGAGCACCCAAGCAGTCAGCACTTGGAAAAAGCGCTAAAAAATATCGCATATATCGCTAAATTCCCGCAACGCAGGATCACCCCCGCAAAACGGTGTGTCGACCCGCCGCCAGCCCCCAGTACGACCCCCCGCTGGCGATTCAAACAACATAGTTGGTGACTCACCAGGCGGCTCGGGAGAGCTGTGATCCCGGCCAGCCGCTCCAAACGTCCAGGAAGAGATTCTCCTGTCTCGGTTGTCCTGTCGCATTCTGCTTCCGTGACTCCTGTCGTTGCCGATGCTGAATTGAGGTGTATCATCCGACCTCATTCGACTTACTCCCTCTCTCGCCGGGGGACCCCAAGTGGGCCCTCCAAACGGTTCTCAGGCACCAGCCCGTCCGGGCACGGCCGGTCCACCAATCTCTAGGATCACGGCCTGGCAACCGACAGCCAGTTGAATCCTCCAGTTTGTCCATGCAGTCGCTCCATGGCAGGGCCCCCGACCGGCTCTACTCCAGGGGTACCTGCCGCTGATGCTACACCTCGCTGACTGGGCCGCAGACAGGCGCCACCCTCGGGCTAGATGCGCCGATTGCGCTCCGGCTGGCCCGCTCCCCGACTTTTAGATTCCTCCCAGGAAGGGATCCGCTGCTGCGACTCGCGATGATGCGCGCCGCCCGTCCCGGAGGGGTCCCGGAGGGGCTCTGCGGTCGGACCACGGCCCTGGGGGTTACCTCAGGGCTTAGGCGTCCGGAGGGGCGAGTTCCTGCGCCTCGCTTTTGGAACTGAGGCCCAGAAATCAAGTATCTGAGGCAGCGGCCGCGCCGCCCCAGCGTCTCCCGCGCACCTTGCACCTGTTGTGTAGCCATTCAGCGACAGCTCCCCCCGCCGCGCTCCTCAGTGGAGCTAACAAAGCTCCACACTGTGACATTCTTTGTACACGGAATCCGCGCGACCAGTTTGAATTTTAGCCGGAGCGGACGCGTCTGTTCCCGCGCCGCTGGCGATCGATGGATAATAAGGTCTCGGTTATATATGCAGACCTCCTCCCCAGCTCGTCACCTTATCTCCGCCCACTAACCCCGCGCAACAGGGCCGGCGCGCGGTCATGTGGGGCCTCCTATGCTGGGCTCCGTGTCCGGCCCCGGCCTGATCAGCTGCTGCACGCACCTCCATCAGTTCATTGGCTGGCCGACCTCTAATAGATCAGGCTGCTGTCTCCGCTCCTCATCATCAGATACAGCGGCTTGCCGCCTCCATCACTTCAGATCAGATGCTGCCCGCACCTTATAGTAGTGCTGCCCGTCCTCACAATGATCAGGCGGTGCCCGCTTCACATCAGATCTGCTGTGCCAGACCTTCATCAGATCTGCGGGGCTGCCCGCCACCTCTATCAGTCAGCCGGTGCAGGCACCTCCATTCAGTGTCTCCTGCCCCCTCACCGCTCACATGCTGCAGCCGCGCCGTTCCCGCGATCCAGCCCCGCTCACTGCGCTTTTCGCGTCCGCTTTCAGGATACAAAGCGCAGCTGATACGTATCCGGAGTGTGGAGCGCTTTTGGACAGGTGCCAAAAGCGGACTCCATTATCTCCTATGGGCTTTCACTTGCGTAAATCGCAAGAAGAATTGACCTGTCAATTCTTAAAGCGGATCCGAAAAGCGCAGGAGAGCCCTCAAAAGCGCATTGCAGGTCTCCCGTGAGAACAGCGATGCACTTTTGCCATTGAAAGCAATGTAATCACACTGACAATTGTTAGATCCGTTTTGCGGATCCGTAAAACGGATCACAGAAACGTCGTGTGAAGAAGCCCCTCTCCCATTTTTGTAAATATTGTATTCAGGGGCGTTGCTACAGTCCTAAAGCCTCCGGTGCACAGGCCCTCTGTGTTATGTCTTTCCCCAAAGGGCTGAGTTCATGAAGCATATTTCATGGCGCAACTGCTGTACATATATTTATGGATGAAAAGAAATGTTCCTGTCATTTATTTTATATGTTTTATGCAAAGATACTGTCTGCGCTGTTTAATGAAAATCAGCAACGAAAAATTTGCCTATTTCAAAATTCATCTATGTATGCTATGCAGTTACCGAATAATACACCTGTATAAATATCTCACCATACATAAAATCATCATCATACTGTTACTAAAAAGCCATATGTACAAGACCAATAATACCTCCACATGAGGATCAAAAAATACTGCCTGATCATGACCAGATGCGAGAACCACATAGTGACTACCAGTTGTACACAGGCTCTGTAGACATAAGTGATTACAGTGCAGTTAAATCTAGTGACTCACAGGAGACTGTGACTAAAAGTTGTTCTCTTCCACTTTTCTTCTCCATCCGGTTCCAGACAGCCATGATGGCCTTTCCCTGCAACGACTCATCTCTACAAAATTTACCACACAAACATCTTAAACTCCTCAGTTTTCTAACAGCTCCTTTCATATGACCCACATCTGTACAAGCTCCCCTCTCCTAGTGCCCAAAATCGTAATAATAACCACCTTATATTCCAAACAGTAATATTACCTCCAAACAGTAAAAGTGCCCCACGACGGCTATAAGGGCTGCTCTTTGTGTACCCAATTTTAGTCTTCTTTACAGTATATAGTATGTAAACCACCAATATTGCAGATAGGAACACCACAAATTAGATAGACAGACCCCATTTTAGGCAAGTAGACCCCAGTTAGGCAGCTAGGCCCCATCATTAATAGGTTGCCTCTCTGCCACGGGATATGTATAGGCCCCTATTAGGTAGGTAAGTATATAGCCCCCCAGTAAAGTAGGTACATAGGTCCCTAATTAGGTAGATATATAGGACACCAATTAGGCTGGTAAGTATATAGGCTCCCCATTAGGTAGGTATATTAGTACCCCATTAGTTAGGTAAATATGTATTCCCCCCCATTAGGTAGGCAGCTAGTTTTATAGGCTCCCTTTTAGTTAGGTATATAGACCCCCCATTAGTTAAGCAAACATATGCCCCTCATTAGGTAGGTATTTCGTCCCTCAGTTAATTTAATATATAGCCCCCAATAGGTAGGTATGTGTTTAGGTCCCTGTTAGGTAGATAGAAATATAGCCTTCCATTAGGTAGATATATAGATCCCTTAGTATGTATATAGCCTTCCTATTAGTCAGGTATATAACCACCCAGTTAGGTGAATATCTAACCACACAATAGGTAGGTATGTATATAGGCCACCATTAGGTACGTAAGTAAATATATAGGTTCCCAGTTAGGTAGATATTTAGGCCCCAGTACATATTTAGGCCCTCAATTAGCTATGTAAATATATAATGTCACCATTAGGTAGACATATAGGCTACTGTTAGGTAAGCAGGCATATATACCACAATTAGGTAGATATAAGGGGTCTTGTTAGGTAAGTACTATATAGTCCCCCTACCATTAGTTAGGTATACAGCCCCCCAGAACTCCATTTAGCAGGTATATATGCCCCTGTTAGGTAGGTATTTACTTCTTTCCCCCAATTTAGGTAGGTATATACCCCCATTTGGCATGTATATGTGCCACAGTTAGCTAGATACATACCATCCCTCCAAATTTAGGTAGGTATAAAGCCCCACATTTGGCATGTATATATGCAATATGCACCCCTAAATTCAGGCAGATATATGTGCCCCTGTTAGGTATATACAACCCCCCTATTTAGGTAGGTATATAGCCCCCCCATCTTCAGATATATATACCACTGTTGAGTAGGTTTATCCCTCCCATTTAGGTAGGTATTTAGCCCCCCATTTGGTAAACATATATTTCTTCCCCATCCGTTTAGGTAGGTAGACAGCTCCCTGAACCTTAGATCCCTCTACAATGTAATTTTGTTTAAAAGAAGCAGTTACCTGTCCCTGTTCCCCACTGTGCAGATGAATCTTCCAGTCTGTGTCCAGCGAAGATGACGTGATGTAGTGGCTTATTCATGCCACCACAGCGTAATGACGTTACTATACTGCGCCACCTACTGTCTTCTTATAGGAAAAAGAAAAAATGGACCCGGCGCACGTAAGGTAAAAAAAGCCCGAGCTAGAGGCTTTTTAATTAAAATAGTTTTTATTCTTAAAAATGCAATGGAGGTCACAATGCAAAATAAAAAACAAAACAGATTAAAACTTGACTCGTTTAGCGCGAGCCCCCGCGCTTCATCAGAAGGATACCAACAAGACTCCAGGAACGTACATGAGGCCAGGTATTCAACAACACATATAAAAAGTATTCAAAAGGCAGTGTCACTCATTATATAATACCAAACAAAAAGAAAAAAAGAGGACTCGATAACCAAAATCATATAAAAAAATATACCTTTATTGATTAATAATTATAAAATACAAACCAAAAAAATAATAAACAAAAAATAAATCTATTAATGTACCTTGATTTAGGATGACAAACTAACATATGCGGTAGCAGGAAAGCAAGCAAGTGGGGATAACAATAGGTGATGTTTAAAATAATTATATATTAGATATCCCTCAAAATCCTATGTAAGCATGAACATGTAGAGTAAAGTCAAAAGGCAGAGATAATATCCATATAGTATAATAAGTAAGGATCAATTACCCATGGTAGAAAACTGAACACCTACTTGCACCTGCACCCCAACGTACGTTTCACCACTGTTTCATCACCCCCTGAAAGATTTTTAAAGTTTAGACATTAAAACGTAGTAATAGCATCATGTGTGCATACATCATATAAAACTGAATATCAGTAAGTGCCACCGTAGTGTATCTCAATAGATTACCATAGCAGCTAATAACAGCACTTCAAACAGTGTACAACTCTTCCGTATTCCGTGTTTTTAGCTTTTTATTGTTGTTACTGTTGACTTTCTACCCTATGCCTGTGTGACCCAAAAGACCCAGGATTTCGAGCTAATAACTACAACTTAAAACCCTTGGAGTATAGGATATGCCGGGTGCTGCACTGAGAGACATCACCTTCATCCTACAAATAATTCTCCCTGACTGATCAAAAACATTTTGTTTTGTTTAAACTAGAAATAATTGTCCTCCTGGTAGACTGAAGCAGATTTCCAAGTCTCGCATTTTCCTGTGGGAGTAGAAAATGACAACTGTGGAAAGATAAGGGCTACATCTCCGGCATACCAAATAATCTCCTATGATAATCAAGCCTCGGCCCCTGATTAGATCACTCCAGGGATATGTTGTTGCAGTTTGTCAAAATGGCACAGAAAATCCCTGGAAATAGATAAAATAAACTGTGTTTGTTGTCCCCTTTTAATTTTCGGCAATTCCCCTGTGGATTAGGTTGTTAATTTTATAACCCAAAAATGTGAGATGAGTAATTTCCAACATCCTTCTATAGCTGGCCATACACACGGCATGAAAATGATTAGGCCAGTAGTTGGACGAGCTATTGATAAGCAATCAGTATAGCAGAAGATGATTTTCTTAGGATCAGCCCCCTGCTAGGCTGGTGGTCCTGTCATCACAGTAGAGGTCTGAGTGCAGCAATCATAAGTATGGCTTACAGAAATTGAAATTCAGTGTTTTAAAACGTAAAGTAAGGCAGTATGGGGAGCAGAAGTTTCAGCTGTCTTCATAATCATTTGATGAATATTCAGCAAAATATTTTATATTAAAAAAAAATTACATTTAAGGTTTATTTTGCTTATATGCCATTATTCTCTAGGATGGGATTATCTCTTTAAAGAACCTCTCAGGCGAATCATACTGCCCTAACCATTGGAAGCATAAAATCCTAAAATGCTCCCTTGTAACAATGAACTTGTGTTACTCGGAAAAGCCAGAATGCCATATGGGAGGGTTCATCAGGTGCAAAGTACTAATAGCCTAGTTGCAGCTATGGAACCCTCCCATATGGCATTCTGGCTTATCTGACTCTGATTTGGAATTGTTTTTTGACCTGTCCTAGGATCAGTAATGAAGAATCAATTATTCTGTGATTTCTATTTATTTTATTTTTTGTCCCATTTTTTTATGTGATATGTTTTAGGGTTAGTGTAGGGACTTGCAAGACCTCCCTGACGCGAGTTGTGAGCTTGCATATTTTGGCCAAAATATCAACTAATACCTCATTTTTGATATTTTTTCCAGCATGCAGTCTGGCCTTTTGATGTTGGGAAGTGTAGGATGTTAGTAACTTGGTGCACTACACATGGTACAGGATTGCCATCCCATAAAAACGTATTTATGTTCAAAGTTAATGCTCATCTGGCTCCCCTCCCATCACTTAAAAGAGTAGAGAGAGGGGATGCTTTACTGGGCTTTTGCACTTGTGCAATCTCCCCATTGTATTCACTGGTATTGGAGGTATGGGATGTCAATTTTGGTGTTGCACACTTAGAGGGTGCTGGACAGCCCGCTCAATCGAATATTAGTTGCGTCAGCAATTGGCTGTAATGCCAGCATGCTGCAATATACATAACTGTGTGACTGATATGATATACTGTATATAAAATATTTAGATTTTTGTGCAGGCATTATATTAAGGTAGCCACTCCCCTCATGTATAGAAGGTGTGTGAGTGGTCTCCTATTAGTGCTTTGCCCCTGTGGAACCCTCCCATATGGCATATGTCTTCTCTGAGTCCTGTTGGGTATTGTTTTAAGACCTGCTCTAGGATCAGTAAGGAAGCCTTCATTGTTCTGTGACTTATATTTAATTTGTGTCCCATTTTTTCTGTGATGTACTCTGAAAATTGGTGGCATTTTGAAAACATGGTTTTAAAAAGTGCCAGACACAGGGACAAGTGTCCGCTGGGTGGTTTTCCTGCAGCTTCTTTCCACCAAACTCAACTTAATAAGGACCTAAGGAGAGACCAGTTAGTCAAGTCAAACCATAGCATGACTTCTGGATATGGGATGGATACTCAATTACTAGTAAAATGATCCACACTACAATATATATATATGTGGTGACCTGGATGGTCAGAGGGAGGCAGGGGAGTGGATGAAGGGATGGATAGTAGTCTGCCTGCGCCATGTCACAGTGGTTATAACCTCCCAACCAACTCCTCTCTTGCCTCCCCGATGCCTGGCACCAGTGAAGAGTGGGTCTGGAATCAGGATGACTGGTGGAATAATGTCCCCGATTTCCAGACTAAGTCAGACTTGGAGCTCGCATTGACTCCCACGTGCACTGGACAATCCTTAGACAATATGGTATTGGGCCACGCCTGAAGCTGCTGGGTCCCAAAGTCCATGAGGTCTGGCAGAATACATCTTTACCTCATGATTCCTTGGGTTCATTTTGGAGTAAAACATGGGAAAGGGGTAATCATTAAGATGTGTGTTTTATACAATGGCTTTACTGAAAAGACTGCTGGAGTAAAATGCAACAAATATATAAAGAAGAGTATATGAAGCACTTTTACAGCATCAAAAAACTTAGAGTCTACTAATAGCTGGAGTAGATTTCAGGTATAATAAATGCCACTTTCTGGCAAAACTTGTAATAAATGCATGGGGCCACAAGAGGCCATAACCTCTCCCACTAATCCCCACTCATTTTTAAGGAACGTGCCTAGAGTGACATAATAACCACTGAAAACATGCAGATTCTTTGCGCAAAAATGGGCAACTTTTGTACTATCATTCAATGAATTCCTGCCATAGTTCATTGTAAGGCTGTGTTCACACGGCTTATTCCCGACGGATTTGTGAGCCGTATTGAGCTCACAAATCCGCCGTGAATAAGGTGCGGGACGGGGCGGGGCCGGAGAGCGCGTGGGCGCCGCTCCCGGCCCCATAGACAATGCATTGTTTACGGCGCGTCCGCGCCGTAAATAATGTGCATGTCACTTTCTCCCCCCGCAGCGGATTCGCCGAGCGGGGAGGAGCGACGGATTCCACTGTTCTCTATGAGAGCAGTGGATGTACCGTAATTGCTGCCGCGGATTGGCGCCGTACTGCAGCGCAAACCCGGCGCGCAGTACGGCGCCAATCCCGGCAGAATAAGCCTTTGTGAACGAGGCCTAAGGGGAAGCCTGTCAGCATTTATACGGGATGGCATAAATCTGTTGATAGTTCTTTGCACTAATTGTAGTCACAATTTGGCCACTAAAATATGGTGGTATTGTAGACGTGTGAACCAGGCTCAGGCATACAAACTATCCATTTTCTGACATTTTTACGCCATCTTTAGTCCATTATAGTGTCCTTTGAGTCACTGCACAATCACTATAGTGATAGCATTATCAGATATTGTAGACATTTAAGCAGAATTGGGTTATTAGTTCTTCCTTGTAACTTTGTGCAATTAAAATGACTCTGACACCAAATAAAAACATGAAACAGATTCTCTAATTGACAAACATTCAAGATCAGTGCCTCCATAAAGTAACCCCTTAGGCTATCTGTCAATTTATTCTGTTTCATGCTCAAACTAATTTTTAATCTTTTGTGAAATGTCATATACGAGAATAATCATATTCCCTCCATGATAAAGACAAATATATCCACACCACAACCCCCCAACACCTAGATTTATTCCAGACACAAGTAGAGAAATGGGGCAGTGCAGGATTGGGGCAGGTGATGTAGACAGGTGGGGCTTTTGGGGTGCACCCAGCTGTACCGTTCCCCAGATATGTAGATGTGTGTGGTGATGACTCCCAACATGTATTCTTCTGTGGCTTCTGTCTGGCTTCTCTTCTCCTCTCACTACTCCTGCTCTCCTTTCTGGTAGATAGTCTGGCTTAGCTTTTACTTTCTGGTGGCAGATAACTTTGTGGCTAGCTGCCTGCTGACAGGAGGATTGTTGGTGCCATTTAGATGGGCAAAATGCTTTGTGCCACCACTTTGCACCTACCAAACCTGTTATTTTCCCATCCATCTGGCTATATTAGGAGTTTGGAGTCTGAGGTTCAATAGCCCACCCAAAGTTTTACAACACCAACATTTAAAGTAACTCTGTCAGATGCTTTATGCTGCCCTATTTCAGAGCAGGATGTGATAGAGGAGAGAAGCTGAGCTTTGTTATATATAGGGTTATATGATAGAGGAGAGAAGCTGAGCTCTGTGATATACAGGGTTATATGATAGAGGAGAGAAGCTGAGCTCTGTGATATATAGGGTTATATGATAGAGGAGAGGAGAGGAGCTGAGCTCTGTGATATATAGGGTTATATGATAGAGGAGAGAAGCTGAGCTCTGTGATATATATGGTTATATGATAGAGGAGAGGAGCTGAGCTCTGTGATATATAGGGTTATATGATAGAGGAGAGGAGCTGAGCTGAAGATGTGTTGAAGATATCTGAAATAACGGCAGACAGAAAGCAATTAGAACTCAATACTAACTCAATGTTAAAGATATGATAATAGAACTGATTTAATGTTTTTTTCTTCTTTCTCTAAATCATCAACTTGACAGTCCCCCCTAAAAACATTAAAATCTGTTCGATCCGCTTCCTCCCTGTCACTAGGTAAGGATGGGAAGAGGGGTCCCTCACGGTCCCTATGACCTTTTAAACTAGCTAACTCGGTCCCTGCCTGAGGGTGTTGGTCAAGAGTTATCAAGCTATCCCCGGCCCCCGACAGCTGCTGGCTACTAAACACGAAGACCTGTCCTAAGGCAGGAGTGATAAGAGCTGACAGAAGTTCTAGAGTCTAGGAAACTAATAATGGTCACCCCTGAAAAAGCCTCACACCTTGCTCTCACAATCCCCTTGTGGGTGCGATTTTATGCCATGTTGGTCAATTCGTAGCTCTCCACGTGAACTATTGTTCTCATTGAGGGAACACTGGTTATGGAATTCTCTTCCATGCATGGTGAACATCCTCCTCCAAGTAGCGGGACAGGTAACCAC